>CM030013.1:39639647-39684647 GCA_017639485.1 Pluvialis apricaria
CCAATGTATTAAATATGAATCTACCAGACTGGACCTGATTTCAGAGATGACAAACAGACATTTTTCTGGTTGATGTCAGAGTATTGCCAGAGTCTTTCCATGCAGCTAATACTCCAGGCACATACCTGGAGCACCAAAAGCAGGATGGAAATGGATCTTCCACCTTGCTCACAACGTTCTTCTTGGACCGCAGTAACATGTTATGCACCGACTCCCATATAACAGAAAAAATATATCCTATATTATAGCATCGAATATGTCCTCAATAACGTATTTAAAATCAACATCCTCATTACATATCAAGCTGGTCTTCGCGAGAACAAGCTGCTGGTTTCACGAGGCATTTTCGATGGAAATGAGCTCCGAAGAAGGAAGCTGTGGGAGTCTGTCAAGCACACAGTAAACTCAGGTTTGAAGCGTGGCATTTCCTGATGCAGATCCTTAATTACAACAACAGAATAGATAGTGTGGAGGAGGAACTTTTACAGCGTATTAAAGAAAGGAGTGATATGTGGTACAGCTGTCTGGATTTCCTTGGAAATATGAAGCAGTATCATTTATTAATTATGCTGAGGTAACTGGGAAGAAATTTAAATATAGAAAAAGAACCTGAAACTAGTAATTGGCTGGAATGCTATCACCCCCCCCCCCCCTTACTCTCCTGCTGTAAAAATTACCAACAAAATATATTCCGCTTCATTTCCCATGACACTAAACACTTGGAATATGGTTCCACATCTTAATATTATTGAAAGATGAAATGACATTATGAAAAAATCTTACGCAGATCTCCTCTCTTCGCAAGTAGGCAATTCTATCTATGTCTCCTTAAATATGAAGGCTCCTTACTTTACCACTCGAGCAACGTGGAGGACCTGCTGCACAAAACTGGCATCAAAATCATTCTTCCCCTCATGCTCTTGTCCCATGATTGACTTGTCAACATAAGGAATTAGTAGGTAATACTGGTTTTCAGCTTATAAGACAAAGTTGCGGACTTCAAAGTTTTATGCAAAGATTCATGAAAATAAATCAAAACAGTGTAAATCTGATCTGGTATCACATAATATTGAACAATGTGGGAACAACACTTAAGGCTGGTGGTCACCTGCAAAGGGTGAGCATGTACATGGCACAAATGCTCCCGGGTAGCTGTCCTTAGATATAGAGAAAGCAAGAAGAGATGGGGCAGCTCCTCTCCCAAAACCTCACCTAGAAATATCCTGCCTGGTGCTATACTGAGAAGTACCTCCATCAGCCTCGGTCTTGTAGAGAGCTGGATATGCTCCCAGGCTGGGAACCAGTGCTGCAAACAGCAGTTCTTCAGTCATCACGTATTGCCCACTAAACCAATATGGAAATTCCCACTGAGGAAGCAGCATAGTGACGAGACAAATCATATTGTTCTCCAGCAAAAATTGGTTTGATGGATCAAAGTTGGAAAGCAACTACCACTGCTAGGTTACCATTTTCACTTTTAATAGAAAATTTTACTTATTAGTGCAACATATTTCTCTAGCTGCACATGTAACACCTACATTAATTAAAATAGATAGAACATCGTAGGTCTTAAACATCTAGAAGTTAACAAAGTCAATTCCAGGTTAAATCTGCCACTCCAGCCTTATAATCCTGTAGGATGCAGATACTTGACAGATGTTTGAACATCCTGGATTACACATCCAGCCCCACTCAAAAGGTCCAGTACGGCTGGCCAACAGGTATAGGGTGAGTGTATAACAGGATAAATTACATGCTGCACCAGGACAAACTCACGCCTTCTCCAAAGAGTTAGGAAAGAGATGTATTTATTTCTATTTTACAAGGTATAACAATCAAGTCTATTTTAATGTCTACCCAACCCACTATTTTTTCTTGAAAACACAGACAGGACCTCTGCAAAATGATTCTTCGAGAAGAATCATGCCAGGCAGCGTAGGAAACGTGCTGCAGAGTGGTTGTTAAAGATAAGTTCCTTAGAAGTTTGACTTGGCATTCTTCAATTACCAGGCTAATTATTCTTCTATTATTTAGGCAGTGAGCCAAAGGTTTCCTGGGTGCATAGGAAGTTAATAGGGGAGATGAAGCAAGATTGTGAGGCCATGTCAGCATATGTTCATTAAAGCCCGATTTCTCCAGCATTAAACTTACTCACTGCTCCAACAGTGTACTACCGTGTCTATGTATTTAACGATAAAAAATATGCAAGAATAATTATTTACAATATTTCCTGACACAGTTTTTTCAGTCGTTTGTTCAGATCTGTATCTATTAAAAAAAACCGCACTAATTCATTGGGAAATCTACAGAAAAGAACGTGATGTCTCCTGTTCATTGCTAGAAGGAAATTAAGGAGTTTCCAAAAGCTTGCCAGTAATCCCCCCTGCTTTCTAGCGTTCAGCACTGGATATATATAATTACATATGAAAAAATTACATTTGGAGAAAGTTATTTAAGTTGCAAAGCCAAGTGCTTGAAAGTTAAGAAATGCCATTTTTACAATTGCCCATGCAATCCTGATTCTTCCCGCTTATGTATCCAACTTCTAATATTAAAAGAGAGGCAATGGGAAAATATTACGTGGTTATGTAGTTAAAGATTGTATCGTAATGCACGTGCTCATGGGAGCAGAAATAAGGTTGCAGACATATGTAACCGTAAATCTGGCATTCCTTAACATACAGATCTTGCCTATACAAACTAAATAACTTCCTTTTAACATAATTTTTATGTCATTTCCTGTTTTGTTTAGTTTCTAAGGAAATATATAAAACGAAATAACCTTATGCACAGCTATCTAAAAAATTAATTTCTTTAGCCCAGGTCCTATTCTTTGTTTTATTCTGTCTCTCACACGTGCTGACCTTCCTTTCCTTGCAAGAGAGGGAAACCTCCTCCCGCGGAGGTACCCGGGGGTCTTAGGGGGGTGATGTAGGGGTTAGGGTGATGCTGGCCTGGCGGGGGCCATGCTGGCCCCCATGACTTACTGATGTCCTGCCTCAGGGTCAGGGTCAGCCTCTTTGGCATCTTACCAAAACCCACCTGCGAGCCGGGAGTCAGAGGAGGGAAACGGGACTTTTTTTTTTTTTTTTAATTAAAAAACAAAACAAAAAAAAAAAAAAAAAAACACAAACAAACAAAACCCGACTTTATAGCTCAGTTAAACCTGAAAGATATTTTGTGGGACCTAAAAAAGGCACTTCTCTGGCCTGAAGGCTTTCTTCCTGCCAAAGTTCAGGAGTCTGCTGCAAACCATGTCACTGCTGGAGCTTATCAAATTAAAAAAAAAAAAAAAAAAAACACAAAAAAACCCAAAACCAAGCCCCAGGAATCTCCCCTAGTATGAAGGGCTGGGCAGCCAAATGGCTCCTGCTGAGACACCACCAGGGGATACCACGGCTCTCCTGTGATATTTTTTAAAGTTGGAGTTTGCCCTTGGCCATGGAGGGAGAAGAGGCAGGTCTCCTCTGAATTTCCAACACCAAGAGGTGCCCCATGCTGCCGGCAGCAGCCGCCGGAGGTGCAGCCCCAGCCCAGCCCGCACCCGGGCATTGCCACGGGAAGGGGATGGGGCGTCAAAGGACGGACAGAAGGAAAAATCTATTGTAGATATTGGAAATTAATCCAAATCATTGCTGGCAAATCTGCTTATTTAATATGTTCATTTAAATTCATTTCACAGTCAAGGAAAATGAGATTTTTTTTTTTAAAGAAAATGTTTATTAATGGAAGTTGCAGGCAAAATAAATCCACTGGCTTCGCCCCTACCCCAAACTCAGTACAGAGAGAACCTGAATGGTATTCAGCATTAAATGTAAAAGTCCATATTTTTTTATTTTTAAAATGGGGTTAACTAAAGCAGGCTTTTGTAGCTTACCAATAAACAACTCTTTAAAAAACTTATCCATTAAAATTATTAAGAGAAAAAAAAAAAGGTAGCCAAATCTCCAGCATGTCTTACAGCATATTAGGAATATATCCAACCTCAAAGAATTTTTATTAACCTCTCGCTGGTTCCAAATTCCAAAAAATTTCCCCAAAACAGAGTTCGTAGTCTGACATCATAAGCTGCCAAACATCTTTTCAACTCAACTGAGTGCCATAGACAGTTGCTGCAGCTCTGCCTCCAGGGTACTTTGGAGGTACACCCACCACCGTATGGGAGCTGTACTGGGGATGCCCACTGGCTTGCCTGTCTTGCATTTTTTACTGCACAGTGTGGTTATTTAGAGGCAAAGCTGTGGGTCCCACATCCCTGCTTAAATCTGCAGGGAGCTGTAACAAAGGGTTTGGCCCTGAATTTTATTTGGCATGTCTGCTCACAAGTAGCTGCTTCCCATGCAGTGCACTACCTAGAGAAACTATCCTTACCAGATGACCCAGAACATCTCCTGCCATCAGAAACCTTTTTCCTGAGCTGTGAAGTGGCCTTTCCACACAATATTGGCAACCTGTCTTAAGCATTATTTCATATGTTTTATTCTATTTGGTTTCCCACAGATCACCCTGCTTTAAAGCATGGCTACACAGAAGCTAACGGGCGTACTGGGTTGGTGGGACCCAGCAGAGCAGAGGCGCTTGTGCCCAACCTCTACAGCAGCCATCGCTGCCAGGACGGGATGCTAAAGGCTGGGCATCCTTGCTGGAGGACCTGGCTCTGACATGGGTCTTGTCAAGGGCTTTGAAACACAGACTTTCAAGAAGGTCACTGGAAGTGAATACAAGTGTATCTGCAAACCACAAGCCTAAAAGGAGAAAAAAATTGCATCGTGTTAACTAAAAGCTGTTGTAGAAACCACACAGCATGTGCAAGCAATTAGATTATGTTTCACAAGAGCCTGATTCTTCACTCTGAGGGTGGTGAGCCCCTGGCGCAGGTTGCCCAGAGAAGCTGTGGCTGCCCCATCCCTGGAGGTGTTCCAGGCCAGGCTGGACGGGGCTGGGAGCACCCTGGGCTGGTGGGAGGTGTCCCTGCCCAGGGCGGGGGGGGTGGGACTGGATGGTCTTTAAGGACCCTTCCAACTCTAACCATTCTATGTTTCTAAATTTTGGGGCACTAATTTCATCATGCAAAACAGGAGCCTCAGCCTTCTCAAACCACGATGTGAAGGGGAGCTCTGGCTGAGAAAGGACTGCAAAGTGGTGCACAGCGTCATGCAACGACCCGTGCGTGAGCTTCGCCGGCTCCTGCAAACCAAACCAACACCTACTGCTCTACCTCCAAAACCTCCAAGCCTTGCAGTTGTCAAGCTGCACAGCCACCACCACGTCAGGGACACCTACTAACTCCTAAAACACCTGCTCTGAAATATCTGCTCCCTGCAATTAAATATTTAGATGATTCTTCATTTATTAAAATTAGATTTTAGGAGTGAATTAGTACTAACTTAATTATTATACTAAAATATGAAAATGATAGTATATTATTAGAAACATATTTTTCTTGCAAAACCGTGTTTGCGATCTAGCCAGGAAAAAAAAGTTATGAAATAGACTTTTTATAGTAGGTGTTAATTCTGAATAATTAGGATTAGGCACTGGGGATTTGCAACCCAAATAAAAATTACCTAATTAACCCTTATATTGGCCCTAACAGAGAAGCCAAATAGTTCAGCAATAAAAAAAAAAAGGAGGAAAAAAAACCTCTCCACACACACAAGTGAATATCTAATAGTCTAGAATGAAAATGGGATTTAAAGACACCCCCTGGAAAATATTTACAAACCCAACAAAGGCCATCCAGACAGCTGGGACTTGGATTTGCCATGATGTGATCAACATGATCCAGACATTTTATGATCACATCCCCAATTAGGAAATGTGAAGTCATCTCAGGTCTTTATTCTTTATATTCTCCTAATGCTGCTGTTACCTTCCCTAATTTCCTTTTGTAGTGATTACTAGTCTTATTTGGTTTTTTTTATTATTATTTTGTGGGGTTTTTTGTTTTGTTTTGGCTTTTTTTTGGTCTAGACTTTCTCAATGGTCCCATGGCATGTCCAGGAACTGATGCCTTTGTGGAAGTAAGACCTCGCAGCCTCTTGGCCAACACTCCAGCCAGGAGGGACACACAACAGCAGGGACTGAAGCCTCCTCAGCTCCTCTGGAAGTTCAGCTCTGGGCATCGCTCTTCAGAGCTTCATTGGGTTTATGGCCAAGAGCCAAGACAACCACCCCTCCCTGCAAAGGTCCTCTGAAAGAAACCCTGGGCAGCAGCACACCATGATGCAGGGGGGGACCAAGGAGGAGAGAAGAAGGAGGTTCTCATGGCCACAAGCAGGAGTGCATTACTGGAGCAGAAAATAACTTTCTTCCTCAGTCAAGGACAAGGGTGGATACTAGAGACTCATACAAACACTAACAGAGCTGGAGAGGACCTCTAGTTCATTTTTCTGCCCAAGGTGCAATATTCAATACATAAATCCAAGGTAAAAATACTCTGCTCCAGTTCCATATGTTTTGAAGCTTCTTGTATTTTCATTTCATAGACAGACTTGGCAAACTGCAGAAATATGAGCTAGCACTCGAGCTGAAACAAGAACTGGCCAAACTTTGACGGTACTAGGGTTTGAGATGCATGCAAAATCAAGTCAGATCCCTCTAGATACAATCGTAGTCTATGAATTAAGAAAATATGGAGGCATCTGTCCAGCTTTTCATGACAACAGGTGAAACATGCCAAAAAGGTCCCAGATTGCCACAAAAATGTGACACCAGCCTCCCTCGATAGCTGCAAATTCTGCTCTCTCATTCCATGTGGAAGGACATATACCGTTACCTGAATTACCAGTACAAGAACATCTTGATGCTATTGACAATCTAAGTGAATCGTGTGTGATTGCTGAATAGTGAATGATGCTGGCATAAATGAGAACAAGTCTTATGTATGAAGAGCTTCATCAGCCCAATATTTAGCCAACAGTAATTACCACCCTTATTAAGAAGTAACAGAAACATTGGTGAGTGTTTATAGACAGATGCAATACACATGAATATTGATAGAGTCAGGAGCAAAAGAAACCATAAGTTTTCTAATGCGCTTTACGGCTTCCTCTCAGTCAAGCAACCACGAACAGCGCTGTTTAAATAACTTCTGCTGTACGGTGTTTTAGCTCAGAAAAAAATATGGTACAATTTACTTGGTGAACACTGGCTGCTTTAACATTACAGAATTCCCGTCCTTCTCAGTCTTGCTTAAACCGTCGCTCTGACATGTCCCTCCAGGAGGCATATAAGAGGGAGGAAGCACCATCCTGGACTTGCCCTGCACCATGAAGCAGGGAGCCCTCTGCTATATATATCTCTCACGGAGGTGCGGGAGGGATTTCACCCTGCCTTTTGTACAAGGCGAGCATCCAGCTGGCAACTACCAGACCTCACACCTGTGAGTGCTGTCCCTCCAAGGCTTTCTCCAGCAGCTGTTTTGGGCAAGTCAATGAGATGTCCCAAATCTCTTGGGGTGCCCCTATAGCATCCACCACTCGCAGAGGTGCTGGCCCCCATCGCCCTAGGGCACCCGTGAGCGGAGCTTCCCTGTGGGACCACCCAGTCCCACCACAGGATCACTTCTGTGCTGCTAACAGCAGACCATGCTCTGCCTCCCAGGAAAATGGGGATTTTGCTCAAGGTTTATAGATTCAATCAAACCTCCTCAAATAATTCCCATGGAAGAACTCTATATACATGAGGCTGAAGCCTTAATTTTTTAAGTTTGCTTTTCCCCTGCTGTACAGATTAAATACATAATTTGATTTCATCTCATTCAATTTTAAAATGATTAATCTTATAAAAAAAAAAAACACATTAGTGGTCCCAGCCCAGTCCAACTGGACAGGTACATCTCAATTGCAAAGCAGAGCCCCATCGCTGACCTGCATTTCTCCTCCCTTCATGCATACAGGCACCAGGATTACCAAGTCCTGTACCCAAAATACCGTCCCAAACAGAAAGGACAAGGCTGCAAAATCGAGGTCCCCAAGTGCACTGTGGTGCCCAAGAAGAAATGCAGGGCTCCATTTTCCTCTGCTGGCAAGTTGCCTCCTGCAACATAGGCTGACTTTCCTTCTTTTAAAATCTGGAAACAATATAAATGGGAGATAACTTGCAATCCTTAATGCTTTCCATCCTCTTTGCAAAATCTTTTTATAATGCTCAAATAGTTGGCTTCCAGTGATGATATTATAATGATCCTGGGGAGTACTGAGAAACTGAGAGTAAATTCAAGTCAAATACATTTTAGAAAATTAATACAATATCACAGACCTTATATTGAATAATTTTCATTACAGGATATAATTCTCTTACTGGGGAAGAGCAATAACATGGTGATTGTTGATGTTGCCAGTGCTCCTTTGTATTTTTTTTTTTAAATCTGCAGTACTTAGGCATTAAATTGTGCCGTTATAGTTGCTCGGCAACCATAACTTCTGCATACGCACCTCCCATGGTTTTGTAGCAACAACAATCTTATGATAACAAGGAGATGGGTATCTTTTTTGCAATCAAGATTCTTCTTGATATGCAAATTTATGCAACATTTTATGTATTATGTATGGCAAAAATTAAAATAATTATTTCATTTGAGTAATGAGACTTAAGTGTTGATTTCAGTTTTAGAATTACAGGAACAGACCTGCTGAAAACTTGATACCAATAAATGGAGGGAATCCATGGGCATCTAGTAAAACAATTATATTCTCTTTGGAACACCTGCTATTTACATATTTCAAATGTGAGGTACAAAACAGGGGTGGGGAGAGCATTCAGGCTTTGTGTGATTTTAAGTTTTGGAGAGGTAAATGGCTATGTAAGGGGAAAAAAAACCCTAAGAAAATAAACTCGGAGTAAATTAAGTAAATTCAGAACCTGAAGATCAGTTAAGTCGACAGAAGTTGACAGAAAGTCAAGTTATTCTTCTCAAGAAAAAACCTGATCGTCCTGAGCATATCTCTAGGGCTCGGTGCAGGAGACCACTTCAGTATAAGACTTTCTGATGTGTTCAGATTGCTGAGCCTTCACATCCTCCTCCTCTTTCTCTATGGAAATCAGTGGGAGCAGCACGTTGACTTCAGTGGAAAGTGTGTGGAAAGCAAAAATCTGACGGGCTTGTAGGTTAGTTCTCACATCCCATAAGGGTAAAATACTCTGCATCGAATTAAAACAAGATAAATGAATTTGCTTGAAAAAGCATTTTTCATTACTTTTAGTGTTTCAGGTTTTTTTTGTCTTCAGAATGGTCCCATACTCATAATACATTTATTTTTATTCTCAACTTCTGTAGAAAGAGAATAAAAAACTAAATAAAGAAGCTATCAGATGTTCTTGCAGGATGGTCTATGGACCGAAAGAATTCTCTTCTTAATTGTTTTAAATAAGGAAAAAGACAAAATTATCTACATTGCCCTTTCAATTACTAGAGGGAAACATTAATTTGATATTGAGTACTGAATTTGGATGAATCTGTTATCAGGCAACACTTCTGAGTGATTTTGATCAGTTAATGTACAATACAAGTTTATTTCCTTTCAACTGGAATAGACTTCAACTTTTCACACAAACACCAAGTTAGGATTCAGCTTTATTTTCCCCTTTGACATCACTTTCTCATTTGAACCAGATTTCTCCACCATAAACACAGTCCAGTTTCTTCTTTCTTGGAAACCGGGATATAACTGGCAAATTTATTTGGCACTGCACAAGAGGGAGCTGCTATGTAGATCAAAGAGGTAATTTTTCCTGTTTCATCTTTCCCTAATCAGGATATCCTCCAACTTCTGGAAAGCCTTGTAAGTACCTGAAAACCATGTCCCTTTATTAAGCTACGAATACTCTAAATGCAGCCTCCTGCTTCGCAGATGCTGTTGTTGAGTGCTACCGCCCCTGTACCCACACAGCTCCATCCATGCTGTGTCTGTGTCCGTATCAAACTGTGCTGCTCTAAGAATTGCGCTTTTCTACTGCCCGGGGGCCACCACAAAAATTCATCTGCCAACCAGCAAGACTGTAAATACAAAAATAAAAAAGCCTTCTCTGTACTCTTTCGAGCCATGACTTTTTTGAGCAATAGAAAGGAAGCCCCGGCTGAACACAGCCTCCTGGTCCTCCACCAGGACATTTCTGTTCTTCTTTCCCCATCACCTGTAAGAAACCCTACCTGGCCCAGTCCTCACCACTTCCCAGAGCTGAAAGCATTTAAAAAAAAAGCATTTTTAACTCAAATGTGCTGTCTAAAGTGGTGGTGCAGGGAAGCTGGCATATCACTGCATCGCACTAAACATTTCCCCAGGGACGTTATGGTCCGGGTTCCAAATATAATTAGGAGACATTTCAAACACTGCTTTAGATTACGTATACAGTAACATGCAGTACTGACATAACTATGGAGAATATTTCTTAAAGTCTTTAATCATCAAGTCATATTTTGTCTTCTTTACTTATAGGTCATTTCTTTGACAGAATAAATTATGATTAGCCTCTTAGTTTAAATGTAAAATTTAGCAGAACTATAGTGTCACTGCTCTCTGTGTTCTTTCTTTCAGTATTTCTCTTTCATTAAAACTGCCTTTGAAATCTTTTACCCTCTACTATATCTGAAGCCCAGTGAGGACACTCTAATTTCCAAAACCCTGTCTGTGCTAAAGGAAAATGTGGAGGCTTAGGCTCCCGCATCATTTGGTTTTTCGCCTTCTTTTTTTTTTTTTTAAGGATACTGAGATCACAGTACTTCTGGTATACAACAGGCAGGGAGAAGACAGCCAGAATACAGGATGTGCTGGGAGATTTTTCAATGGAAACTATGCATTTTCTTATAGTACAGTTCTTTTCTTAATATGTGAGGAAAAAGACCAAATAAAAATAACCATTTTTGTTAAGGCATATATTTTTCCAGTCCCAAAAATTTTTACATGCCATATACGTATGTGCATATATAAAATATTTACTCTGAACAGAGACAACTTCTGAAATTCAACAGGCTCAGTCCTTTTGAACATCATAAGCTTTGCTGGCCAGGCTCATGTATTTGTGTATAATTTTCACTGCCTCCAGAAACCTTTTTTCTGCTTGATTCTTTTTGCTGCTCAGAGGCGTTTGTAAAGGGCACAACTGCTATATGTACATCCCAAATCATGCCATACCCCAAACCCACTGTGTAAGCACTCTGATGGTCAAAGTGCATGTGAGAGATGCGCCAGCTTCCCGCCTGGGATCATACCGGGAACCAAACACTCGCTGAAGTTGGGACAGCGCTTGGCTCATGCTGCCACACTAAACTACATCCAAACTACCACAGATAAGCACTTTCTCACAGTGTTTTCACAAGACCCTTGGTGCACATTAAGAGGCACAGTACATTAGTTAAAGGTGGCACCAGCACTGACACAAAAAAAAAAAAAAAAAACCCAAACACAAAACCCCCCAAAAAAGAGAGAAAAGGGGGAAAAAAAAGAAATCACAACTGACCAAAATATTACATTGCTGGAAACAGTTTCATCTACTCCTGTAGTTCTACTTTGAGCAACACAATGCCAGCAATTAAAAGGGTCATAATAAAAAGTCTTACACTTGCCAAAGCAATATTTCACTGGGCTGAAACATCTTATTACGCAGCCAGTGAAATTGTTTAAGCACTGAACATTTTGCAAGTTAAATCTCTATAAACGTGACTGCAACGTCCAAAGAGTAACTTAACCGTAATGGTTAGCAAGTGCCATCCCATGTCCTATAGAAAACTCAAATTGCATCAACATTTTATGAAAACAGGAATTTAAAGTCTTCTTGAGAGGGTGAGGTTATAATGTTGTTGGACCAATACTATAAAACATGAAAGATTTCATTCTGCTACAATAATTCTGTTACTCTGATGCAACGTTTCCTTAAAAATGTGCATCTGCATTGCAATGTTTAGAGATACTCGTGATTCTTCTTGATGTATTCCCCCAAAATCAGAGGAATTCCTTTGGACAGTGGCTGATTTTCAGCTGGGAAACCTAAAAAGATTGCTACTTTTGAGCAAGGGCCCCTGTGATCCTCCGCCTGGCAGGATGATAGAACATCCATGGGAAATCTGTGCCATAAATATGAGAGGTCCATGGAAACTGAGAAATGCAATCCTAAATCCCCGACTCCACAGCACCTCAGAGCCAGAGCAGCATCGTAGTAGGGGAAAACTTGCCTGAGGTATATAAAGTTGCAGATCTACAGTTCCCACACACCTCCCCTTTCACACCTCCTGCCTGTCTCCAAATCTCCATCCCAGAAACCCCCTCCCCGAGCAGGATTTCCAGTAAACACAGGTTTTCAGCCCTTGGGGGTCTAAGCCATCAATTTGGACCTCCCCGTGCCATAAAACTGCAGTAGATCCCGTAAAGCCCTTTAGGAAGTTCGGTGTCTAATTCCCATTATCCAAGGCCATTGCATGGAAGAAAAAAAAAAAAAAAAGGCAATTAGGGACTGTAAAATCCCTCTTAAAAGTTTCATATAAGATTCCTAAACCTGTTTCAAATGATCAGATGCTGTGGGAGGACTTGTATCTTTTAGAGTTTCTCACACTGTATTTTGAGATGCAGAGCAGCTAGAGCACGGCTTACCGTTGTACAGCATAGCATGAAGCAGCGTGTAACAGGGCAGATCCAACTTCATGTAATTTTTAAAGTCCCTTTCATGGAAAAAATCTCATTAAGAAGAAGGGTGGAGAACTTTTCCTCGAAAAAAAGCCAGAGGATGAAATTTCCATTGTATGTTCCATAGCAATTTGTAAATAAATATACCTAGTAACTAGTAATTAACATTTTATTAGATAAATGACTCATGCTCACTAAATTACCATGCATAAATATGCCATTAATATGCAGCAGAACTTCTAGTTCAAAGCTATCAGCAATGTAAACATATGTTCACACACTCCATCTCAGTGTACTCATGTATCTACATTCAAGGACTGCCATGCAAATGTATCAGTGATTTAAGGGGCTTCAAACTATAAGGGAAAACTACGTCTTTCCTCTGAGCTTAATATGATGATGGGATGAATTTTCTTAAGCCCACAAGAAGGAAGATCCATCATTGTGGAGCTGTTTTGCTTTCTGCTGATTAGCAGTTGCCAGAAAGCCTCATTTTCTGACCATTAAAGAAATGCCAGGCTATCTAGTGACTGAAGAGGAGTAGAGCATTTCATACACAGATAGGAGCCTGCCTTCACCCCAGCCAGTGTACACATGCAGTAAGACCATCCATATCATGATATAGTCACAATAAGCGGAACTGACCCCATCGTGTAGAGGTGAAGACACAACACAACATGCACGCCCTGTGAAGGAAAGCCTTCCTTCCTCTGCTCCACCCTTCTGCCCAGTGGTATAGGCTAAATTAAATACTTCTGATGTTCACTTATAAGAGAAAGTCTCCTATCACGACTTTGGCCCATTTTTCTACACCTTTGTGTGCCCACATCTCCATAATACCAGAGCGCTGTGCCACCATTAATGAGCCCAACTGTGCTAAGCAACAAAGCAGGGTGCTCTGCTCCCGTTTCCCAGGTGGAGGATGGAAGCCAAGCAAGATCAAGCGCTTTGTCCATGACCACACAGTACATGGTATCAGGGAGGGCAACCACTTCAGCCTGAGGTCAGTCCTTCAGCCACAACACCGTGCCTTGCTCTGAACAGGAAAATGTAGTAAAGCATGACAGACTTTAAAGAGATTTAAAACCACATATGATTACCATTTGTTACCTAGAAATATAAGAAATTAATTTCCTTTATGTGCCTCTCCTCCTCTCTGTTAGAAATCTCTTTTCCAGGAAATAAACAACGGCGCTTAGTGTTTGGCTTTTATCCTGCTGTCAGGCTCTCCAAATACATGACTCACAGGAATTTCTATTAGTACATAAAATACGGCACATGTGAGAAAAGGTTAACCTGGACACCTTACAATCCAGCTCTTGATTAATTCTCATTTTAGAACAGAAGCATAGCAGGTAGTATTAGGGTGACAACCAGATCTCAGAAAGCACCAGGGATCAGGAGGACCTTAATGCAGAAACTGCCTTGAAAGGAGCATTTTTACCTGCCTGCACTTTCAGACACAAAGTTGAAAGCAACTTTACTTTCTTCAGGAGCAAACCCACATCTATTCAGATCAAATCCGTGTCCACCCAGGCTGAAAGAGCAGAGGAGAAAGCCAGGGAGGCTTAGCGATTTTGGGATGGATACCAACCCAACAGCTCTCCTCTGCATCCCAACCAGGCAAGGGAGTCTTGATGCTCCCCTCTGCTTGCAGCCACCCTGAACGTCCCCAAAGCGAGTGCTCGCCTGGGTACACATGATCAGCCAACCATGCTCAGCACCTCCCACAGCTGGTACCACTCTTTATATCCCTTAAACACACTAATAGCTTACTAGAGGTCAAGAAATCACGACTCGACGATTCTTTCCCCTGGAAAGTCCTGTCTTCAGCCCCCCACCTGGTAAACATAAGGGCATTGAGGAGCCACTTGGCACTTTTCACTCCGCCTCTAATTTAAATACATAGTTCAACGAAAACATGTATTTTATTGTTTCCTTGGGCCATGATTAACCTTCTCATCCACTACCACTTAGCACACATTTTGGCTGACAGGATATTTTGGCAACTCATTCCCTGTCAGGCAGAGGACAAACATTTGCCCCGTAGTTCAAAGCTGCCTCTACCTCTTCTCCAGGTGCCCCTGGAGCGCAGAGTATCATTTATGAAATGTTTTAAAAGGCTGCACAGAGCTCTACAATGTCAGTATAAAACTTTTTGCTTAAAATATCAGACACTGCATGATTCAATATCCGTTCCCATTTACAGAGCAGACTAGGAACTGCCTTTTGCTACTAAGAGTTCAATATTGTTGGAGGGGCTGTACTGAAAAATGAACCTTAAAAACCTCACGAGCTTTTTTTTCAGAAATGGGGAGGAGAAAAACACACCTGAGGTTGTCTGGGCGCTTTCTCAAACTAAGCAGGAAATTTGGTAAATGTGTGCTATCTACAAACAACATAAAATGCGCGAATCTGGGTAGATGTTTTCCATAACAACGCTCTGAGAAATTGCATTAAATCTCAGATATTATCCTCGGTTTTATAGAATTGCCCACAGAGACAGACACCAACAGCACTATTAAGTATCAAGAAAGTACCAGGCTTGTTACAGGAGCTTTATGAGAGCCAAGGATCAAATATTTTTTCACAGTTTTATGTGGATAGTTTCATGAAAATTGATCAGGTCTAAAAAGTCACAGTCCAAATGAAGCTAAGGTTAAAGATAATTTATACATGATATTCCTAATTTTATTCTGAGCCCTTTTATTACTATGTAGGCCTTTATGACTTTAAAGAAAATGTCAGTGGCAGCAAATGACATTGTACTGAATAATCTAGTTATGAGGGAAAAGACATTTAAAACTATTCCATATCAGCTTTGCTCTGTTCTGCTGAACTTACAGTTTTATCCCACACAGCCGGGCAAAACTTCTCTCTGTATTTTTAAATCCTCTTCACGGTTGCTTTACGAACCAACGTCTATTCTTCTTCTCTATTTAATTCTTTTGAAATTTTGTGGTTTTCTCTTTTTTCTAAGTAATTCGAGGGAATTCAGTTATGACCTCACATGCGCAGGGGCTTATCGCCATGTGTACTGCCGTCTCAGCTATCCAGCCGAGCCCTGAATATTTAGGACATGGGAAAATTTGCTCGGTCCCTGCTGTTTGTGTTGCTTACCTGTCCTTGAGAGCAGCTACTGCATTCAGATCAGCTCCACACCAGGGGCATCAATCGGAGAGACGTCTGCAACTCTTTAGGTGGACAGCCAAAGTATTTCCTTAAATTGCTGCCTATACAATGCTGGGAATGGGGATGGGGTTGAAGGACATCTTCAGCCCTTGCATGGAGCAGCCCATTTCCCAGTTTGCAGAATTTGCAAAAGATGATGGATATTTACAGGGTTATTATAGACCCTGGCTTGATTGTCTTTCGGACAGATATCTGTCTCATGCCACCAATGTTTGCATTTTTTTTCTTTTTTTCCAACCAGAAAAAATGGCAGTGATGCAGGGTGATGCATCAGGCAGGCTGCCAACACCCCCCTGAAGCCACCACTCAATGCATGGAGCAGGTCCGGAGGGAGCATCTTTTCCCAAAGAGGTTTCCAGGGCTTCCTGGAGGAATGCCCAGATCAGAGTCTTGTACCTACCACTCTCCAGGACAAGGTCTCTTCGTGGTGGGACAACCTGCCCTGTCCCTACTGCTCTCCAGGACAAGGTCTTCTTGTGATGGGACAACCTGCCATGGGATGAAAGACTGCCTGGTGAATGATGGCCGGACATATGCTCCCAAACACTATGGACATTTACATTACCAACATGAACTAAGAGTACCTAAAATCCACTGGAAGGATTCTCTGAATATTTAAGGATCCTGATGCAAACTGTGTTCCTTGAAGCATTTTGTCTTTGACATAACAGAAGGATGAACGCATAAATCTGGCATAGGTACAGTTCTGTAATTGTTATAAATGAAGCTTACACATGAAAATCACTCATTGTGTGTATATACTGGAAGGACACAGTGTTAATAAATTAAAATAAAGAGTAGTTTCATATAACTTGTTGGGACTGTATTTCAATTGCTTTAAAAAAAACCTCTGGTGTTAAACAGCTTGCTTTTTTTATGTGTGTGTGATCTTTTGCACAAGGAAAGAAATTTGAGTTCTTATCATTAACAGTCTTTCCAAATTCTGCCACTGTCTGAATCAACACTACCCCTGGTTTTCCAGATGCTTGTTTGAAAGGCAACTGTTATTGCATGTCATAATTGTGTTCATAGCTGAGTAAACACCTTCACAGGTGCAAAAAGATCCAACGGCTGCAAGAGTTGTAAGGCTGAAAAAGCAGAAATTTTATAGCTATGTCACGAACAAAGAAGATGTAGAAATGAAATGCAATATTTTTTCCTCTGTCTTAAGTGTAACACTTGATTAGCTTGAAAAGCAGCTAGAGTCTTGTGTCCATGCACAAAATTTAATCGAAAACGTAGTCTTGTTTGAAAAGTGATTAGGTAAAAATGTCATTGATTTCTAAAGTGAAACTGCTCACTGAGTACTTTGGAGCCATAGACTCCTTTATCTTGATCCTATCGATATTTTAGCTATTTTTCAGCAGTGGCCAAATTTAGCTATCGCAGTATAATAAAAGTAGAAATTGTTAAGACAGGTGGTTTTTCTAAGTGCAAAGCCAATTCTTGGCTGCAGGATTTGGCTCTCCCTGCTTTTTGTGAGCACATCTATCTTTCCTTATCACTATCTTCCATTAATATTTCTTTTCATCAAAACTCAGTCCCATGAAGCAACCTCCTCTTAGGTCAACCAACCGCCCCAGTCTGCAGCAGTTTATCTGAGAAAGCAAAGAACAACAGACCTGAGGTGTGCAGTAACCTTTCGATGTTATAGAAAACAATAGCAATTTAAAGTACCATCTCCTGTCCACTTCAATACCCCGCAGAGGAAGATGTTGTGATTGCATTTGTGGATCTCAGCATTCAAGCTGCTGTGTCCCTTTCAAATGGCTGGAGAATCAGTTCTTGGTTATTCTTGCAAAAATAATGGTGTCTCGGGCTGGTGAGCCAGCGTGAGCAGGTTGGAAGATGCTGCAACCAACCCAGAAATAGAGGACCTGCAGGTCTGACAGGCAATCTCAGGGCCTTCACCCTCAGGTTTCCTTTATTTTATAAATAAAAAACTAAAATGCAATTGAATATATATACATTTTTCATAAATGATAGTGGATCTATCTTCTGAATGTGCATCTGTCTTTGAAAAAAGTCCTTTCCTAGTTACTGTAGTTAGTGATATTCTTAGTTACTGCCTAAATAAAAATAAACACATATTAACTTCCTCATTATTTTGCAGATTTTTCATCCAGGGATTGTTCGGATGAATAAATGTTTAATAAATCTTGCTCCATAATATTGAAGAAATCATCAGATCCCTCTTTACCTGAACAGGATTTTTTAATATGATTTTTAATGAGACAGAAGATATCACAGAAACCCTGGAAGGGTCCTGTAGAGATGTTATTGATCTTTGGAGTTAGATCACCTTAATGATTATCTTTCATAGCAGCTGGAATATTTTGTTCCTCGTCTAGTAGAAAGACACATCTGAAGGTTAAATACAGTGGGATGCGACAAACATGGCAAAAGTTTATAAATCCATCCTGTGGAGGGGGAAGAGAGGATTATCACTCATTTCCTTTGCTGCAGAATTCCCCAAAACGCCTTCTTGCCCCTGTTCACAAAGTACCAGGGAACACAGACCCAGGGTCTGAGGCCACAAATTGGGGCAAAAATCAAGTCAGTTCGTGTAGCAGAAGCTGGAGCAAAGGTGATTGCATTTTTTCTTTCCCCTTGCAGGGCTGTGGCACGTTGATAGGTAATAAAAGTTCATTTGCTGAAACACCCGGCACGTGGGGACTTTCAAATTCATGGTGTACCTTGGGTTTCTTATTTTTAAAAGCACAGTATCCTCTGCTACAACGGTGCATCAAGGAGATTTGCCTTTATCATGCCTAAACCTTCGGGTGCTTTGCCAGCGCCAGCAGCCCAGGGCTGCACACTGCTGGACGCTGCCTGAGCATCCTCGCGAACATCCGATTTGATCTTTCTTCGAGGCTGGACTTCATTGAAACCATTTTATCAATTCTTCGTCGGGATCCTTGAGGGTACGTTGCAATGAAATTGGCATGTACGGTTTCATAACGATGTTCCACGTTTTCGTTATGGAAAAAGAGTGCATGCCGCACCGCAGATTAAGGGGAGTACTGCCAGCGGTTTTATAGCTGAAGCCTAACCTTCCTTGACCTTTTTTTTCTTTTTTTTCAATGTCTCCCAGTATTGACAAGGCCTTTAATTTGTGATCCAAGGCTGCACCACTTCTCAAGATGAAGCTGCGATACTGCATTAGGAAGCGGTACCCACTGGCCGGGGAGGAGAGATCCTGGGGGCAGCTCACACCTTCCCTGAGCATCTTGGCACAGGTGGCACACAGTGGCAAATCAGCAAATTGTAATTCATGGGAAAGATAAATTTATTGGGAAAAAAACCCAAAACATGCGGAGTTGGAGCATTTAAAAAAAAAGGTAAATATACTGGAGCAGGAAGGCGCTCGCACCGTGCTCCTGCTCCTGCTGTTAGGGGACACGGGGTGCCCAAGCATCCTTCCCTCAGCGTCCCACCCCGCAGCTCCTGCACAATCCCAGTGTGAGGCATACAGCCCTGCGGGACGGCTCTCCCCCATCCCCGGCATCGGTCCCGGGGGTCAGATCTGCAATCCCCCACCAGGCACCGGCTGCAAACACAATTTAACAGATTTTGGTTTTCCTCCTAGGCCGGGATGAAGGTACCCCAGGGTGCTCCCGAAAGGCAGGAGGTGGCCCCAGAGCAGCCGCACACCCGGGATCCCGGGGCTGCTGGACAACGGGGACCAAGCTCCGGGGGCTGTGTGGGTACCATTGTGGTGAGGAGGGGGCCAGGAGCGGGACTGGAGGGGGGGCCCGTGGCAGCTCTGTGCCGCTCAAGGATGCTGCGACAGTGGAGCATCCCTCCAGTGGCCCTTTAAGCCAGATTGAAAGATGCTCTGCATTGCCAGGCTGACAAAAAAGCGGCATTAGCCGAGCTGTGAAACTGGCTCTGTATGTTTAATGTCTCTCAATGGCTGGGGTGGGATAGCACGGCAGAAACTGAAAGTCAAGCAGCTGAATCCTTGTGCACTGCTTTGAAAAATTAGGGGCATTTATAATGTCTAATATGTTGCAAGCCAGGATGATTTAACAGATGGTTTAAAAAGAAAATCAGCATGTCAGGCAAGGCCCATTGTGTAGCTCTCTGTAGATTTCTATAGAATGTGAGAGTGATAAAAAATGTTTTTCTTCTCTATTTCAATACTGAAAGATGTTAAAACTTGAAACCTTGGGGGAAATTGCTTAATTACCCTCGTGGTGTCAGTGGTCCAGAGCACTGGGAAATTTCAATTCCCTGCAGAAAGGGGTCAAATAGGGAACAACCAGGACACTTTTTAAACTCTTGTTAATGCCTCATAACCTTTAATGAATAATTTTCAGTATCATGGCCAAGCTAACCTCACACAAAAGATAGTGATATTTACCTCTTCACAGCTTCTCCTTAATTCCGTGCACAAAGAGAAAAATAGAAACAACATCTTTGCTTCCATGCAGACAGAATACATGGTAGCAAATTTGGAATTTTAAATGCCTGTGCTTCTGCAATACATTGATTTCTAATTTCTGTACAATTTTAAATGTAGGATGCAAAACCAAGTTAACTTTTTCTTGCACAAGTACAGTAAGCAGGGATTTTCCCATACCATGCATTCAACAATTACACTGTATTTTTATTTTAGAAAGAAGAGTTAATATTTAAAGTTGCCCTTTAATACTCATTTGGAAACACTGATTGAATAATAAGCCGAGCAGCTCAGTGTATCACATCTCTATTAAATTCTCTTGCCTTTTTTAAGATTAAAAAAAAACTTTTTTCTTCCTCTAAATGCAAATCTTTCTGTGTAACACTGTGCCTAATCTACTACAACTAATTAATCTGTTTGAGCTGATGAAATGTTACCTCTGCATTTTTTGTTCCTTGTATACAATTATTGTAACAGTGGTGAATAAATCAATATTCCCAATCCAACTGTAAAAAACAATCAAGAAAAGCAGTGCTTCTCAGGGAAAAAACACCAAATAATATTTATTAACTCTGTCTCAATCCACAGCAGAGCCTAATACCATTCAAGCATTTTCTGCAAGTGTAATAAGCAAACTCAAATACATGATGAAAGTGGCACATGCCAATAATTTCACCATTTTACACTGCAGAGTAATTGAAGGATTTAATGAGAAACAAACCAATAAAAATAAATAGACCATGCGAGAGGAGGAGAAACTGATCTAAAATGGAAGTTGCTCCATTGTGAGTTTTAGGGTTTTTTTGCATGGTTTGACCACGAAAAAAATGGTGTTGGGACGATTGGCTGTTTATTTCTACTTATTTTACATTTTGCAATTTTATTTCAAAAGGGGAAAATACCACTTGTTTTATCTAGATTCAATTCTGCGTCAATATGCTATCCTTTTGCTGCCACTTCCGACAGATCTGTTATTTTCCTACTGAATTGTATGATGAATAGTATCTTTCTGCCCGAAGTTAGAAACTGTTTCTGTTGTATTGGTATTTATAAATAACTCTGAGCAGCCTAGCCTTTTAAATAATGGCACAGAGTCCTTCTGCTTTTAGAAATGTCTATAAATCACAGTCTTCATGAAGGGAATTCTGATTACAAACAAACTCCTTTGTCTCAGCAATGCCCCTAAATTTTGGCCGTGTACTAACGTCTCACTGAAGGATGCCACCAGCACCCGAGTCAATACAGAGCAGGGACCATACGTGCTTGGACAGAAAGAACATTATGGCCTTACATCTTTTTGATGTATGTTTTCGGTAACCCCGGAGCTGGATCAAGCTTTCAATCGGTCTGACCTAGCAAAATCTCAAAAATTGAAATTTTTTTTTTTTTTTTTTTTTTAAAAAAAGACTTGGGCTGAAGAATTTTGACCTCTACTTCAGCCACCTCTAAGCTGGTGTCACAGTGCTAAAGTTGGGGTTGGCAGAACCGGCATGGCTCCTTCCCGGTGGGATTTTGGTAGGGCACAAGATCAGAGATGTTTCCAACCGAGTCTGGGGTAACACTTGGTGAGGAAGAGCTCAAATTCAAAAATAATACCCCAAACCCTTTGAGGGACTAAGGCAGTCATGGGGACGGTTAGTAAAGGCCAACAAGTGAATTGTTTGTCATTTGCTGGCTCCACTTGAAATGTAGATATTTAAAATCTGTGTTAATTTTTGAAGAAAGATAAATTCCTGAGAAATGTGGAGCAGAATGGGCTCCCCGCTTGCTAAGCACGTGAGACAGGCAAAGACAAGCCTGCTAAACCTGTATATTCAGAGCAATCACTCTAAATATCGAGTACTGTACACCTGGTAAAAGAAACAATAAAACATAATCTCATCTCTAAAGGGGATTATTTTCAGCTGCGTTGTTTTGATGTTTTTCCTTGTATGCACAGTTGAAAACACCGACTTGTAATAAGTTATTGCTTTGTGTGGTGCTCTGGGAAAGAGGGAGAGGGCAGGTTCAAAGACCAAGTGCGGAGAGGTCTCTCCCTGGACAACTGAGGTCCAATCTCAGTGTACAGGTCAGCGACCCTTTTATAAAATCTTTGAAGTGTTTTCTTGAAGAGTATCGACTGACCAAAGCCTTTTATTTCATATCAAGTTCAAATGTAATGTCTTTATGAACATAATGCACAAATCAATGAATCAGGACATTCAGATTATTTAGATGGAGCTGAGAGCGCGCAGCATGCACCAAGGCATCTTTAAAACTATTCATAGCCTTCAGATAATATTTTATCCCACTGTGTTGTTTACCAGACAAGCATTTAACAAAACAGGGTCCACTAACAAAATATTTTCTCTCTCTTTACTTGTCAAGAGAAGAAGTTTTGCGCAGGCAATGCAAAAAGGAATTGCTGGTTTAGCTCCCTTGGCAAGCTAGAGGTTAGAAGAATTTTAAATCCCATATTAATTTGTCTTCACACCTGCAAAAATCGTTGTTGTTGTTGTTATTGTTATTATTATTATTTTAGTAGTGTGAATGACATGGTTCTTCTATCCCCTGTTCTCATACAGAACAAAAAAATTCTCCTCACCCCATAAATCTTTCAGTGCCTCTTTTTGCAGTAAATTTAGTCTGTATTACAGGTAGAGTTCAGCCTACGTTACTTTCCCCAGAAGCACCAGTGAACAGAAATTTCATTTTTCCGGGGCCCTCTTACTTCTACCTGAAGGACACTGTGTCTCTTCTCCATCCATGACACCAGTCTCCTATCACAGAGCCAAACCACCTAACGTTCTACAAACTCTCTGTGAGGATGTTATGTTGGTCCCCAAGCTCCATCACTCCAGACTGGACTTCTTTTGCCTGTCGCTCAGTTTCCTGCCCTTCTGACCACAGCAGCCCACATCCCCATCCGGCGCGATGTGGCTATGGGCTCTGCAGCTGCTACAAGGGCCAAAGGCAAAGTTCTTCCCCAAAACTCACTGACTTTGTACATTCAGGGCAAAACAAAACTGTTTAGAGAAGATGGATTATAGAACAAGAAGTTATTACAGTACAACACAAGGTCAGTTGTACTTTCAGTGCCAACAAGTTATAGAGGTCTCACATTTTTGGCAGGAACACCTTACTAATGAAACACAAACCGTCGTGTTATGAACTTTAATGTTTTTGCAATGTTTTAATGGACCTTACTCGAGGATCAGACTGACTATATGTTCGTGGGCTTGCTTCTTGTGCTAAGTGTTTATTTTTCACTATCCCAATGGGGAAAAAAAAGAACTGGAATTGCTCTTATGTCAAATTCATGGATGCATAAATGTGTGAGACGGAAGAATTCAGTATTATTCTCACTCCCGTTGTGACTTCTGGCAGTAAGAGGGTGGCACAGAGAGCCAGGCTGCAGGTTTCAACCCCTGACACACCTTGAACCTGGACTTTTCAATTCTGGCATTCTCAGCCCTGCTTCTCCTCTTTTCCCGGCTGGTTTCCAAGGACCCCTGGCTGGGGAATGGCCAAACTCACCGTGGACTCTGTCCCTTTCAACGCAGAATGGGAAATTGCTTTCTGTAGTGCAACACCATCCTCCTTGGGAAAACTTGTCCCAGGAGCCGGGGAAGCAGGGTCAGAGCAGTCCTGAGCAAAGCAGGAACAGTGGTTCCCGTAGGCATATTCCTTCTTTCTTTGGTGGAAAAAAATTGAATGCATTTGTCCATGCAAACTAGGAATATTTCCCACACCTGTGACTGGGTTTTTTGCCATAGGTGTCTCTAGTGCCACTCTAGATATGAAACATCCAAGTGCAAAACCCTGGCTGATGATCCACCAGCTGCCAGGAGAGTTAATAACAGTGCTGACCTGCAGTGTAACATCACTGGCAACTTTTAGGCATGCTATAACAAGTCCTTATTATTCTCCATCAAAGACATCAGCAGAAAAGCCAAAGTAGCAACCAGAAGCTCTCAAAATCTTGAGCAGATTCTAGCAGAACTGATGAACTTCATCACCATTTCAGAGCCCAAATCACGACAAGTATTTCAGTGTTGGTAAGGAGTTGACTCACGGCACCACTAATTAAACAAGTCATTTCCAAAAAGCTGGGAGGAATGCCTGTGAGCAAAGCAGCTCCTCCAGTGCTCTTCCAAAAACAAGGGTGAGATTTCAGGCAGAAATGCTGCAACTGCCAAAGCAACGTCTACCCCAGGTCACCTACCGCCATCCCCCACGGGACACGGCACAGACCCGCACAGACCATGCCCAAGCACCCACCAACGCTGCCCACGCCCCAGAAGGCTCCAAAAATCCCAAATCAGAGTTCAAAAATTGGAGTTCTTGGGGATCTACCAGCTAAATCCAGAGCAACCCCCTCGTCCTTCCCCAGCGCTGCCCCCCGAGCACCTCCAATCGTGGATGCCAGTGTTGGGGCTGCTGTTTGGGGCTGCTCATCCTCTGATTTCCAAAACCAGAGGCAATTGGCAGAGTGCTACAGGGATATTACATGTTTGTTATCCCACCATCCACCCTGTGATCAGCTTGCCAGTTTATATTCTTGTTACACAAGGTGTATTTTTATTGTGAGCCTCCAACAGAAAATTTATGGAGTTTTCAGGATGTCTGTATAAATAAATATAAAGAATATTAGCGTGTCACACAGCGGAAGTAGACGCCGTGTTTCGGTCTGCTGTTGCAGTGTTGCCTTTTGCTTACTTGTTTTTTTTATCAATGGGAATTCTATAGGTATTTCCACTGCCTTAGCTGTCAGCCAATCCACGTAAATTACTGCTATTAGGGGGAAAAAAAGAAGTGTCCCCTTCATTACCAATCAGAATTTCATTTCTGGCCTTGACTGCATCCTCACATAAACCTTTCTCAGGAATGCCAGGACAAATAAGCGTGCTGTATCTCTTGAATGCTCATTTTTCAGTCATACCGAGGAAGATTGGCGGGTACGTTGCGTGGTTCCAGTGTAATTAGTCTTTTTTAATGAAATGGACCCTGGATATATTCCACTGTGGAGCTTCAATAATAGAATTTAAGTGAAAGTAATTTCAAAGTGCAACAGTAGTTTACATATTAGTTATTGTATAAAGAAAAAAAAATGCTCTGCTGTTCTAGGTTAAATGCAATTAACATCCAGGCCTTCTGCGAGACTCCTGGGAGAGAATGATTGGTTTGGCAGGTTATTTCTCAGATTTTGATAAAAAGAAAAAGAAACCCCACATTATTTTTACTATATACCCTTGCTGAAAATATTATAGCACTCTCTAGATTCAAGACCTCAGAGCAACTTAGTAGAACACATATATAACTCCAGAAATTTTACTAATTAACTCCTACTCAGAAGCACAATTACCACTTGAGCTGCTGCCTGTATAATATTGCATATAAATAAAATCTTGCAAGTCCAAGTAGACGTCAATTCCTTTCTATTTACCATTCACTGTGAGAGGGCTAGAAAGAGTTTTTTGTTTGGTTTTGGAAAAAACACAGTATCCAGAACTCTGATGTGGGAACAAACACTGTGGTATTTACAGAAAAACATATTCATTACCTTTCATTTCATATAGCTGTATCCTACATCCAACGAAAAATGTGGTTTTATGAGAAATACAGAAAGTACTGTTACAGAATTATGGTAAGAGTGTTCAAATGTACCAAGAAGGATTTTTTATTATTATTATCTTTCTTTGTCTCTGGTAAGCACATTTTTTTAAAAAAAAATATTTTCTCATTCAAAAAGTTAAGTCTTTCACCTGGAATTTTTTCTAAAAACTTTACTTCTCCGGCCATGTAGGAATAAAATCCAACTCTTGCAGCATCTGTTAACTAGTTTGATGGGGTCTTATTGCAAAGGACCTCACAAAAAAATTGTTCATTCTTAGTTGCATAGGAATGCTTAGATCCCGCTATTTTAATGTTTCTGGGGGGGGGGGGGGAAGAGGCAATTTAGGCCAAACACAAAACTCTGGCTGATCTATGTTGTTTTCATTGCTTATGTACACTTTCTGCATTGTAGATGATCCTTCACAGGCTGTTAAACACAACCTCTGGCTGGGGAAGTCCCTGAGATGCAGGTTGCTGGTGACGGGAGAAGACAAGGAAAGTCTCACTGTGTGTTTCCCCCTTCCTATATTCGTCCTTATGGACCAGCTATAAGCCAATGAGACAAGGTATTGGACCAGATGGATTATTAATATAGCCCACAACAGCTATTCCTACACTGTAACCAGGGCATTTTACCTTTAGGAAATTGCAGCGTGACTGTTTAAAACCTACTAAAGTTAATAGAAATATTCTCATTGACTTCAGCAAGCTCCAGACCAGCCTATCAGATGCGTATTTTCACCTTGACCTTCAGTCATGTAAAAAATTCAGATTTCTAGCCAAAGTTAGTCATCTAAAACATAAAGAGAAGTAGATACCTTCCCAGGACAATTAATTTCATCTTGAAAAAGGTGGCTAAAATATCCCCTTCCCCCCATCAACCACAGAAATATCTTGGATGTAGAGCCTAAAACAGATACCCAGCTCATAGAAGGTTGCAATGAATGAGATGGCTCCCATCACCAGTGGCACAGTGGGTGACAGTAATGATAAAGCGAACTTTATCAGTGCAACAATAAAAGGAATAAATGCCGAAAGGGAGAAACAGGGTGCTTACGGACCCAGAAAATTCTCCAGAAAAGGCCAGATCAGAAACACCGAACACAGCATTTGTGTCTGGAGTAGTTTTAGGTGGAGCTTAAGACACTCCAGGTCTCCAGCTTATTTCACCCCTGTTTTGACAGATGAGCTATGTCAGGTTTTTTTACCTTTTTGTGCCCAGGACAGATGCAGCTGTGACCTGCACGCTGGACGCCGCCACCGTAGACCCATTTCCAGCCTTCTGCTGGTGCTCATCTGAGTTGGCCTCGTCCCCAACCTCCGTATGCCTTCACATGACTTGAGCTGCTGAGTTTCCTCAGAAAATACTATTCGGGGCTTGTTTATTTTGCTATTATGCGTATGTTTTGCTACAAGAAATTACACTTAATTATGTTATAATATTTTCGGAACAGTTAATGTTAATATTAATGCGTTGAAAATAATTTTTACTTAATTTTTACTGGGTGTTCTTGTATAATTGATAGGGAATTTGTTATTAAATCTTTTATTTGACTGATTACTTAATCATTCCCACATGGTTATTGAAGACAATCTTACATATAATTAATTTCACTAATAGAGACTCCCCATGTTTTCCTTCCTAGGCCAGTGTCTGCATGGTTATCATGTAATTTAAGGCTTTCCTGGGGCAGCTTTAAATTATGCACATATTTGTATTAATTATATATGGCCAGATTCTGCTGCCTTGTATATGATGGCTAACACTCCCTTCTGCAAGTAGGTCCTCTGAAATCAGTGGAGCTCCTTGCCACTGGATCAGTGCGACAAAAAGTGTTGGAAAACGAGTGCAAATCTGAAGACAGAAAGAATTTAAGTTAGCTGCTTTCATTCACTTTCCACCAGCGCAGGCCTCCCCGGGTATCTCCTGCCCTCTCCCTTTCATCACGTCTAATCCAAACAGACGGGTTCATCCGCGACACCACCGTTTCGGGATCAGAACTGTGACAGCACGGGAAACGCCAAGGCACAGGGAAGGGAGCACTCTCCTTTCCCACCTACGAAATGCAAAGATATAGGGCGTACAGTAAGTAACAAAGGACCATGGGCCATGTGTGCAAAAGTGATAGGGAACAAATTATGTTCAATGTCATGAGAAAGCACAGAGTTATCAATCAGGTGGCATGCCAAATCCATGACAGGATGCTAAGTAACGCACCTGATGCCAATTATTGACTCCCAATGACACAATGGTTTTGCGTATTGCATATTTTCCCCCAGACTGAAACACAGAGGCAGTTCAAATAATAGCTAACTACACCATTGTACGTGCGAGGGAAAATGGAAAGACCATGTGAGAGGCAGAGTCCCGAGGAATTAACATGAGCAGCATCACCCCGGCCAGCTGTAATTTGCATTCTGATGACAGCAGCAGCAGCAGCAGGCTCTGAGAAACCTCAGGCCTCCACTGAAGCCAGGAAACCACAACCGGCTCCAGGACGATGCTGCTCGGGGTTCCCTGGGGAGCTGCCCCCCAGGAGCCACAGGGAGTGCAGGGCGGGCTCAGGCTGCCCTGGCTCCAATGGGCAGCAGCAGGGTCCATGCCTCCCCTGCCCATGCTTACCCCCATCTCTGGGAGCTGCCTGAGCCCAGAACACCCTCTGGCAGGTGCCTTCCACACCACTTTTCCATTTACACGCTTTCTCAGGCATGCCTATCGAAACCAGCGGCCCCAGTGATGCTTGGAGATGTTGACTGTGTTTCAGGAGCTATTCAGTCTAGTTTAAAGCTTCTCTTCAATGAGACATGAAGCTTGCTAATGTCCCTTTAAAGGACTTGCTGAAATTCCTCCTCCTAAACGTGCTCTCAGGCACAGCAAAATTCAGTCTTGGTGCTCATGATGCACAGCACACTTCTAGGAGCTGGATCTGGTCAACTTGTCCAAGCGATTGAGCTCTTGCAACTCAAATCAAGTTTCAAACAGGGCTGCAGAGCCGCAACCAAGATTACCTTCTCCTGCCTTCCTTCCTCCTTCCCATATTTGCTTGTCCAACATCTACATCTAGACATGGCTAGGGTGGAGCAAAACCCAGGCTGCTGAACCCAACACCCTCTCTGCACGCCACGGCTTAGTCCGTTTTGGCAGATGTAGGTGGACACGGGCCACGAGCTGAATCAATGGAAATACCGACAGCTGCTGAGGAAATGCTCTGAAGTCAACGGGACGGGGCACAGCGCTCAAGTTAAGCACGAACTCAGCTCTTTGCAGTATCAATGCCATAGCAAGAACTTTTAAAATCAATTTATTCTTGGGGAGATGAGTGGAGCACGAGCTGCATACAAAAGAGTGGCCACGATAAGTTCATTTAAAACGGAGGCTCTTCCTAGCTAACATTTTAAGCTGCCCTCAAGCAATTCTCTGCCATGCAGCAGTATTTCTGAAAAAATGCTCTTATGAACCCAACTCTGCACAAAATTTCCCAAACAAGCAGGGACAGTGTTTGGTACTTGTGGAGCAGTGAAATGTTTCAGTCTCCAGGGACTGAGAACTGAGAGAATGGTTTAGCTGCTAAATTTAAAAACTGAAAACCATCATCAATGGAAGCCCTACCTGGTATTTTCAGTATTTTGCTATTTTGATTAATTTAAGGGATTCCAGTGAGCAAGTGATTTTTGAAGCTGAGGTCTGGGAGACCCCATCTTACAGCCCGCTACTCAAAATCTCAAACCTTCCGAGGTAACATCGCGCTCCCGCCGTCATACCCACCATTAATGTGGGCGATAACCACTATTTCTCCCCACACCCTATTTAAATTCTAAGACACCGACAAACTATAACTCACAGCGAACCATTTTAAATTATTATTATTCAATGGCTTGTAAACTGTATCTCATCATTAAACAGAATAATAAATAAAAATAATGACTAGCTTTCAAGACAGCAATGTCAAGAACATGCTTTCCAGCCAAATATTTGGTTCATTTTACTCGGTTTTAATTAAAGCAAAATCCATCCTTTAATTGTTAGGTTTAGAAAATGGTATTCAGGGTTAGGAACTGGAGGAAATCCCTTATTCCGCATTGCCTCTGTGCAGCTCTGTTGCTATACAGACCGAGATATAGGTTGCTGAAGAAAAATATAATAGCCCCACAGATACTTTACAGTACCAAAACCTAGCTCGGGGCTACACATCCCCAGATGAGAGACAGCAGCTCCACTGAAGAAACAAGAAATTTGTCGGCGCGGCCGTTTGAAGCACGCGGGGCCGGCGTGGAGGAGGAAGGGGTTAACGGCAGCGGGGCGGGCAGGGGGGAGCAGCGGCCCCCAGCCCAGCCCCTGCCTTGCCCATGGTCAGCCGTATCGTGTAATTCCATTAGGGTGCCAGATTCAAATGCAGAATTAGCTGTTGCCTACGCAGAATTATGTTAAACATGGCCCAGACTGAAAATCAATATTCTGCTTAAGTAACTGGCCCTCCAGTAATTTAATGAAGCTAAATTGCATTACACGGAGGTAAGGTGGTGGGGGACCATTTTGTCTCAAACCTTCCATTATACAGTGACTGTACAGCTGTATGCCTAAAGAGAAATTAAACACATACACTCATTTCTTCTTGAAGTTGGAACAGTGTTTTTTACACTGGATTACTTGTCTCCTTCCTTAATTTAAAACTACAGTAAATAATTTGCAGCCACATAATTAGGAAGGAGCCACAGTCTCATAATAAGAGGAAAAAATTGCTACCAGAGTATTAAAGGATTTTTTTTACTTCGCAAGAAAAAAATGAAAAAGGACATTAAATGTTAGATCTGTATTAAAAATGTAATTCTAAAGGGTTTAAATCTATGACATGTCTACACTGAATTAATTAAATTCATGATCTGATCAAGGACTGAAAAGCTACCTTGGAGCTATCTCTTAAAAATGCTATGTATGTACATGTCAAAATAGGAATTAAAAAAAAAGCAGGCCTTTGATTTATTGGCAATTCATGCATGCATTATTGTGCTTTCTTGCCTTGTAGTAGGAGAGAAGTCAAAGTTTTATAAAGCACCTGAAACCTTCACCGCACGCCTCTTTATTAAAGGAACTTTCTCGCAGAAGACGACCGTACCAAAACTCCGAGCCATCTACTATGAATATGATCATGATGACATCCACGACGACTTAACTTGTGTTAAAGCTGATTGACAAGAACAAAGAGGGTACAATTACATTATGCAGCACTTGTACTGCACCCGCTTTTATTTATTATTCAGCTACAAAACTTCAACTGGAAGAAACACTTCAGAGTTTTGTGTCGAGGAGACAGAATTAAATTGACAATAATTCTGCGCCGTGCGGTATGAAGTTATGCTGATTAGAGATTACTTCCCCCTAAATCATTTGTCACATTGCCTTATATAAGGGTAAAACAGACTTCAACCATGTGTAGCTGCAGCAGCATCTTTGGGGAAATGCAGGCAGCAGAGTATGTATTGTTTAAAGGGAAAAGAAGTGATTTGCATGCTCAATCGCTATTTTTCTTGCCTGTCCGACTACTAGAATTTTCTTTCTATACTTAAAAGGCAGTTAAACAAATGAAATTTATTTATGCCAAATCTAAAGTGAAAACAGAGACATTTAAAAGCACGTGTCTATTTAACACATTAGAGGGCATCCCTGTTCTGGAAAAGATGTGCCAATGGAAGCTGCAAGATGCAAAATTAGCAGGAAAAGTGGCCGCAGCAGCTCAGAAATGTCGGGTCAGGCTGGTTCTTCCCAGCAGGCTGCTACAGCCGAACAAGCCACAGGACCTCACTTCTCCAGCTCCTTTTTGCCGCTGGTTTGGGAACAGTGGTATAAAGCCACTGGTACCCCCCCCCATCACCACAGAAGTGGGTGTCTGAAGGTGTCGGGGTGCACTACGTTGCTCCAGTCTCACACTTCATCACCAGCTGCCATTGTCAGACAGGAGAAGCGATCAGCTCTGCTCATTAGGTTATTAAAAAGAAATTCCACCACTGTTTCCAGACCAAGATTTACAGAGAACGCACTGAAACCCCACAAAGCATATGATGGGAGTCGAGGGGCACCTGCCTCTGTTTCCTCCTAGCGCTTACGAGCCAAAACATTACCGATATTTGAATATTCAGGAGATTAATTAAGAGAAAGCCAGTTCTGCCTCTCCATAACTGGTGGGGGTACCCCATGCAATAGCCTTTCACGTCCAAGCAGCCCCACGAGGCGACAGGTCCGAGGATGCCCGTCAGTGACCTCCCTCCCAGCCCTCCTGCAGGGACAGAGCCATGGCTACAGCTCCGGTATTTGGAATTACCACCAGACTGAGGGTTTTTTTCCCCTTCCCAGCTATCATTCCTGCAAGGGCATGGTCCCGTGCCAGCTGAAGGTGGAAAGGCTTCGCGGGCGCGTGGTGATGCCTCCAGCCATGCAGGAGCAGAAGCATCTCCCTCGCCTCCCGGGAACGTTCGGGCTGGATCGGCATCACCGCCATCACCTTCACCAAAAGACAGCTGCAACGTAGTCTAAGGCAATGGGGGAACAAGATGAAAAATTCAGCTTCTTTCTCTCTCTTACGTGCTATCGATTGAAAGGGAAAAAACTTCCAGGAGGAATTATTTTTACACCCTTGAATACCAGCTAGCAGATCTATATTTTGTCTCTGTTTTGCTCAAAAGATCTTTTACTCCCTTATTTCTTTTGGAATGGCAATTCAATAACGTGTAACTGAACATTTATTAATTATACCCCAGTTTAAAGAACTATTTTGAAGGGAATAACTGCTCTCAGAAATCCTGAAACACTTTCTGTTTGATTTCCGAGTGCATTAGAGCTGAGACGTAGCTGTTCCCTGCAAAGCTGGATTCCTGGCTTGTACTTCCCACTAGGAACTCCAGGATTTTTCTCCCCTCGTACTAGTAAAACATGAGTTTAAACACATATTCAACAAGGGAAATGCGTCATGTGTTTTATAATGCAAGGTCCTTTTGAGCAAAGTAGCCAGCAATTCCTTTTTCCTTAAGATGCACCTTTATGTTCAATGATACTTCCTTTGGGATTTTCATTAACGTTCTGTCAAAAATAAAAAAAAAAATATTTTTTTTTTTTGGTGAAATACCTTGACTGATGAGTTTCGCGTTTTCCTTCTGCTCCTATTTACATTTAGTGTTTTGATGATGTTAAATTCTACAAATGAGAGCAGTTTTTAAGTGTTCCTTTCAACACTGACTGCCTTTTCTGTTTGATTTCTCTTGCTGATGGTGTGTTGTCAATGCTGAATGCTGGAATTGTTGTTGAGCAGGCACAGCTGGATGAATTAAAGTCTCTCCAGTAACTCAAACCAGAAATGACTTCATCTCTAAACTTTCCATGTAGCACAGGTCAGAGCTCTGAGTAGGGACAAAAATAATGGGGTTACCAGAGAAAGAAAAAGTCAAAAGTACAAGTCAAAATATAGAAAGCAGTTTGGAGTCGCCTTATGCGACTGCAATAATTTCCCTCTCTGTTACCAATAGGCTCTTTTACGGAGTGAAGCCCTGATGGAGACATTTGATAAGTAATTGTATTTTAAGTTCAAATAGAATATCTGCATGTGTGCAGATACAGAGCATTGTACCTTATTAACTATTTACTTAAATTATCCGTGGGTATCCTAATACATAGCTACTCACGCCTAATCATATAATCTATTAATTTATTCAAGGAATTTTGCCAAAAAACAAATAAAAGCATTGAACACAAACATTTCTTCCCCATTCATTTAGAGCTCATCACAAACACTGAAGAATTTCAATGTGGCAAAGGCAGATTTTAAAAGGTAACGTTTTTAATTAACGTGAAGCAATTTCTAAAGTAAATACAAGACGGGTACACGGTAATTAGGCATTGCTGGGTGCTCCCTGCTGGTTTCTGCCCTGGCTGGGTGGGCAGGCGAGGCAGCAGGGTGCCCTCGCCTTGGACCTGTTTCTCCTTGACCCACCGCCTCCCCAGCAAATGCTCCTGCTTCACTTCATAAGAGCACTTTCCCCACTGTGGGGGCACAGGGAGCTGGAAAATTTCTTTGCATATCAAAACATTTCATCCGTTTCCTTCTTTCATCGGGAAGTAAAAAATCACCCTCAGCATTTCCATGTTTTAAAGAGGGCAAAGCCCGAGCAGACCCTTTCTCCCACACATCCTCAGGTGCCCTTTGCAGATTTTCCTGTTGAGTGTTTCACAGGATTTTCCATAGATTTTCCTGTTGAGCTTTCATGATAGGACGAGGGGTAATGGTTTTAAACTGGAAGAGGGGAAATTTAGATTAGATATTAGGAAGAAGTTTTTACCTGCGAGGGTGGTGAGCCCCTGGCGCAGGCTGCCCCGAGAAGCTGTGGCTGCCCCATCCCTGGAGGTGTCCAAGGCCAGGTTGGACGGGGCTGGGAGCACCCTGGGCTGGTGAGAGGTGTCCCCGCCCAGGACAGGGGGAGATGGAAATGGATGATCTTTAAGATCCGTTCCAACCCAAACCATTCAGTGATTTTCTGTCCATATGTGAATGAGGTGACATCTGCCATCAGTGGTCACCATGCCAAAATTTTTAGTCTTTTCCTTAAGCACATGTAAAAGGTCTTGCATCTCCTGCAATTTCTGTATATGACCCAACCTGTCCAGTCTCTGCTGGGCTGGATGCGGCTGCTCGCGACAAGCTTCACGCCCACATGAAGCACCAGCAATTCTCCATTGTGAACTGGAGCTGACACAACACAAGCCTAACGTCAGATGTGTTTAAAAACAAAAGTTCAAAAATCTTTCAATACGTATGGGTTCGAGGGCCTCTAAAGCTCAATGTTCTGTGCTGAAATCAATTTGTGTTATCAATAACCAGGAATTCCCAGAGCTTAAACTGTGATCTGCTCTTTACCATTGCAACTCTGAAAAATCAGCATCACAAATACAGACATGGACATGAACCTGAGAGGACGAGTGGGAGTTACTTTTTAACAGCAAGCTAAAACATCCAATAGTGAGAAAGTTCATCGGTATTACATTGAACCCCTGGCCACACAGGTCCATGTGGTATTCTGCATTTTTTCTGTATTTCAGGTGAGTTATGGTAAATTTCCATGTTTGCAAAATCTTGTAGCTGAGATGTTATGCAGAGAAATACAGAGCTGATGGGCAGCATCGCAAAAGCACATACAAAAGGAGTAATTGCTGGGTAGTATTTGAAGTATAAACACAGATTAATATTCACGTGCACAAGAAAATCTGCCAAACCCCTACCAATAATTACAATCTGCTGATCACAATAATTCCAGCTGGCTAATGGTCAGTCTGTACCCTCCACTTTCCATCTGTGATGACGGCAGAAATCACAGCACATTATCTCCAGTGCGGAGGCGATGACTTTGACAACAAACTTTTTCTCCTCCTCCCTACAGCTGGTGGCCCATTGCAGGGACAATGGGTCACAGGTCTTGCTCCAAAAGGATGTGTGGCCAGGGTGTCCCCCCTGCCATGTCCCCAGAGCAAGGCAAGGCTCCATAGCTGATGTAGGAGCCCTCCTGATCACACCAGTGCTGACACTAACGAGCTCATTCCTGCGAGCTCACACCCCAACTCCCACAGTCCCTGCACCACCTTTGGTGCCCTGCATCAGCTCTGACCCAGGGCAACGATGGGACATCTTGTCAGGAAATTTGGCTACAAGGGAGGAGGAGGGTCCATCTGCTCATGCTGGGGCTCAGCTGGCCCATGCAGGTGTTCCCAATCTGCCTCCAACCTGCTCAGATGCTTTTCACCTGCGCTCTTATTGCTTCCCTCCAAAAACACTCATTTCTTTTAACTCAAGCAATTGAGACACTATCTGAATTCTTGGGGAGTCTTTACTCTGAGACACTATGGCTATGCCACCAGACTCAAGCTGGTACAGAAACAGCCATGCCACCCCTTGCCCTTCTAGCTCACATCTTGCAGGGAGACCGGCACCCCATGGCCCCGAGCTCTCCCTCCTCCCTTACCTGCCCACGGGGATGGTGTGGGTCCGACACACTGCCCCACGTCCCACCAGCCCACCCTGCCCTTCCCCAACCCGCCCTCTCCATCCCTCCCTGCATCCCTGGTGGAACCTGCCATTGCCCTGCTCTTCTTCCGCTTTACTACCCCCTCTGGCTTTCAAGCACAGTTCAAATTGCTGTTTGAACCTTTTCCAGAACTCCTCAGCCTTCACCCATAATTTTTAAAGCTGGTGGGTAATTTACTTGTTGTCATTGCACCAGTGCCGCAGCGGCCGTTTCGGGCTTACCTTTCTACCTGCAGCAACCGGCCACATTTTCCTCCAGCACACGTCCATTCTGCTGGCCTTTGCCAGGCTCTCTCCCTTTCCGTTCTTGTTTTTAGCATTTTCAGTGATGCTTGAAGCCAATTTTAGGGTAACGGTGAAAGAGCAATAAGATCTTATTTATAGAGCAGTTACAGGAGTAATGCTATGGGGGAGAAGCCTCTGGCACCCTGTGCCTCTGCTTCTGTTCCCGCTGTGCGCATCCGGGTGTACACATGCTTTTGGGGCTGTCTACGGGACCAACAGTGAGTCTTGCATCTTGCCAATCTTGAAAATGTGTGATTTCAAGTTTTACACTCAGATTATTCCCCCCCTTCAGAGGTCTGTACGCTTTCACTTAAATTTATTTTTTAATTTCAGGAGCTCTTTGTGAATTAGGCTCTGCCATACCCACCCTGCTCTCAGCCTAAATGCGTTTGGCCAACGTAGACGCTGCCGTGCCAGCTTGCTTGTCAGCCTGCAATGGGTTTCTGACCCAAATGGCACATTCTTGCAGTTACTGATAACCGTGGTTTCATGCAGAGAGCGCAGTCTGCCCTGCCGGAGCCGAGAGCCGCCCCAGAAGCTCTGCCTGTCCGTCCTCCACGTTGGCCAAGACTATGAACCTGTGAGCAGTGACAAGTGATGTTTCATAATGAGGTTTTTTAAAAACGAGTAAATTTTTCAAAGCTCCAGTGCATAAAAGGAAACAGTGCTTTGCAAATACATTTGAAATGTATCATTTGTTTTATAGATAAATTATTCTCTGCATTTCTCTCGCCTGTTGTGGACACTGGAAGACCCCATGGTGCCCACTGCTGCTCTGCTGCCCCCAGCTCCGCACTGTCACTCCCTCAAGCTACAGCTTGTGCAAACTAAAACAAATCCACTTTTCCCCCACTGCCAAAGAATAACTCACCCCATTCAGCCTCTGCCGCTCTGCACATGATCTCCTCGCCGCCACCATCATCACTCCTGGAGCCCTGCGAGGAGGCTGGTACCCAGCACCCAGAGACAGAGAGAGGTGGCTGACAGCTTTTGGAGCAGCCTTCCAGCCACGTATCTTCTGCCGGTGAGATACAATCCATGTTTAATCTCAGATCTGCGACTAAATTGTGGAATTTACCAGTTTCACACATGCCGAAAGTTCAGATATATTTTTGTGGAGCAACTGCTTAGAAAAAGGACGTGAAGGACCAAATCCTGCATTCCTTCTGCGTTCCAAACACTTAATGAATGTGAATTTTAGACCTGCAAGGTTTGTGAGATCTAACTCTCTGCAGCTATGACTCTCTTGGTATTTCCACTTAAAAATTTTATTTTCAAGGCACCATAATTGTATGTAAAGTTTTTCTTGGATCCGAAAGACAAAAAGCCCTAACAAGTCAAAGGCTCAGCCTGGGAGGAACAACTGAACTGCATACAGATGGAAAGACATTTTCAGAAGGGAAATTTGAGGATTTGACACTTTCTTCATTCTTATCCGAAATTGCTTTGGTTTTGAACTCACATTTTATCAACTGCAGAATTCACTTCAGTGTAAATCTCATTGATTTTGGCCACGATTTATTCCAGGGATAAACGTGATTCCATTATTCTATTACAAAGCACATTAAAAATGAAACGTAGATGACAACTTTATCACTTAAGATGGCATTCATTACATATGTGTAAGGATTTCTGTTTTTTTTTCAAAAGGAGTTTCATTTGGATTTCTAGCATATAGTCATGCATATATACAGCAGCCAAAGAAGCTATAGCCTGTCATTTCAATAAAACATGTATGAAAGCATCCCTAAGCACCTCCTGACATGTCAGGAATATATGGTGTAAGAGTGCGTCCATGTCAGCAGTGACAAGCTGAACCTTAATGGCTCTAAAATAGTCTTTATGGTTTACTGTACCCGTAATCCATTTTATAATGAGTGCTCAACTAGATACAATGGTTCTGCGAGTTTCCTCTGCCTTTTAACTCACCCCAAGGTGCCTAGACGAAGGAAAAATCTCCAAATTGTGGGTGATCCTTCCAGAGAAGCAATACGTGCTGAAATACTTATGCACGACAGATAAATTAAGAGTAAGGCTTTACTCTAATCCTTAAGTTTCCTTCTGTGGATTTTAAGAGAGACCAGTATCGATATTTTACTGTAGTTTTGGGGAAAGGTTTTAAATTTTATCAGGCTGGCACTGCTTTGGACTTACAAAACGCACGGAAAGGGAAGATGTGCCGTAAGCCCACGATAGATACCCACAGTATTTAGAGTTGGAACAAAGACAGGATAGGAGATTTCCTATCACAATTTCACCCCAATCCCTCACTCTTTATCCATGCAAAATAAAAGGGTCGCCAGAAAAAAACTGGGCAGCTGTGGCCAACACGTAGCAGGAGCAGTTGCGTCCTGTTTGCAGCAGTTCCGAGCGTAACCCATTGAAACTCAAAGCTCTTTGCCCACATCAGTGGACCAAGCCGCTCCTCCTTGTAGGAGGCAACGATCTGGAAGAAGTCAGGGGTAGGCACCCATTTTAAAGACAGGCCAAGTAAGATTCATCTTGCGGTGAAGTGGCAGAATTGGAAATAAATAGCAGGAGTTTTCGACTGAATCATCTTTCCTCAGCCGTAGCTGGTTTGTTTATTCAGGGGGGAAAAGGTGCACATGATGTGAGAGTGCAACGAAGCCCCATCTCTGACAGCCCCCGGCATCCCCACTGCCTCCGTGACAAACGCTTTGCTGCCATCCCACACAGGCGTTTCACGTCGGCTTCTGCCTCTGCAAACTTTTCTGTGCACGGGTACCCGTGCTGCTGTGCACAGAGCTGAGGCTCTGACACTAGGATGTACAATTTTAGAAACTGAGTCCCTAAACGGTTTGGCCACTGTGGGCATTGCTGACCCGCACAGAAAGGACGTGTGGGGAACCTCTGCCAGGCACCGGGAGCCCGAGGAGCACAGCAGGGCATGGTGGCTGCCATCATAACACACATGGAGGCCAGAAACACAACCACGTTTTACAAGAATGTTTGGATTTTGGGTTTTTTTTTTGAGAAGAAATCTATGTTTTAAGTCCTTTTGACTCTTAAATATGATAATAACAATACAAAGTAATAAATTCCTGCTTGATAATGATAATAAAAAGTCATAAATTCCTGCTTTGGAAGCCATAGCTATGAGGCAAGCTGGTCTCCTCGGTCCCTACCCATGCTGCAGAGATCCCTGGGGACATGCACCCCTCCAGGTCCCCCACCCTCCACCCGCGGGCACCCAGGAGACCCTCACTGCCCTCCGGCCGCTCTCCCTGCGCACCACCTCGCAGCACCCGGAAAGCGAGGCCAGCTCCTCCGAGGGACACCCCTGGGCACTCGTGTCCCCCCAGAGGACACCCCGTCCTCCCCTCGAAAGGGAGACCGAGCGTCTCTCCTGCAGGCGGGAGGCACCTGGGTGGCACCGGGAGGGTGCCCTGCGGGGGCCCAGGCCCAGGGGCTGGGTGCATGGCGAGCGCCCAAGGGGGAGAGGGAAGGAAGCAACTAGAAACAGCCACTTAACGTCTATTTAGAGCCTGGGAGCATTTGTGAAAGCCATCCCCATTACTGTTGAAAAGATGCAAATTTGGTGAAATAATCAGCTGTATGGCTGCAGGCTGTTTCTCAAGTACCCTGATTCCTTACAGGAGCGAAGGTATTAGTGTAAGACACACAGCAAGGCCAAGTTCATGTTGCTCAGAGGTAGCCCCTAACCAAACTCCACCAAGTGCTATAAAACGAGATTTGTTATCCTGGAAAGCGTTGACAGTTCATCCAATAAAGCTCCCCCCCCCACCCCCCAAAAAAAAAAAACAAAAAAACTAGAACCCTTAAGGCTGGTTGCAGGGGTGCAAAAAGCACGGCTCAGAGGCATGTCTGACAGAGAAAACACGTGTTGGTGGCCACCACGCGGAGCCCCTCGCCCGGCCCGCGCTGGGTACCCGTCAATTAAGGCAACCGCCTTGCGTCAGGTTTCTCATCAAAAAAACCCCTTCATATGTTTGAGGAACCCTTTATCTGCTGCGATAAAGTACATAAAGCAATCTACGCGCGGGGCATAGCATTTGCTTCGTGTCTAAAGCTGGTGAGCAACCGAGGAGGAGCTCTGCTTTAAAATCGTTGGAAAATAGCTAAACGCATGACTTAATGCAAGGTGTTAATCTACGGCACGTCTGCAGGCTTCCCTCTTTGCCTCCCTCTCCGCTCGCCCCAGTTTCATCTGGCTAAACTTTGGGAAAAAATAATGATATCTTTAAGAAGATGATAATATTTTACACCAAAACCTCATTCTCCTAGTAACTATAATTTTAAATGTCGTACTAACAAGCTTAAAATGCTGTAATGCTTAAACCACATAGTTAATTTCAGGAATATCAAATGTGTTCTTAAACCAGCAGTGTCTTCAACATAGATAGAAGGTGAGCCTTCAGTCAAGTAGTTTAATCATCCCAATTCTAGCCCTCCTTAAAATCAGTTTTACAGTCAACGGCTTAAAATAACATCGCAGAAACAAAAATATATACCATCATCAGCCACACACTCAGCTGTGCTTATGCTGTGCATACAGTAGTACAGAAGACAACAATGTAGGACACCGTTTAAAATTTTGAAATATTATTTTCATGTATGGCAGGAGGAAAAAACAGTTCAAGTAGGTTTAGAGCACAGAAATGGAATAAACTGGAGTTGGAGAGGGTGTGTTTGTGTGCACAACCGAGTTTATACTACAATATGCATCTTTATGTATTATGTATTCAGTTTTCTCACATTTTTCTCAGTGGACAGATATTGTGCTGTAGTTCTCAGAATACCTGAGAAAAACATTTCAACAAATTGCATTACTTGTCTATACAGATACTATAAGGAACACAAAATAGGCAAGGAGAGTCTTCATCATATAAAGCCTTTTTTGATTCCTCCCCCCCAACATCTTCTGTAACAACATAAAAGATACTGTTATGACAAGTACTCTGGTAGTTCATTCTTTCATTTATAATTTAACCACAGCCTATATAACCTAATCAGAAAAATGTGGAGCATGATTAGTACAACAATCGAATACAGTTGGGCTCCTTGCACAACTCAAAGACCAATACAAAAGACAGCAAAAAAGAAAGAGAGGGGGGAAAAAAAAGAAAGGAAAAACATCGCAGGCATATCAGAAAATATGCGGTATTTCTTTAATATTTCATTTTAAACTACCTAATTGTGTTTTTAAGCTTCGGTTCCTGTAATTTTGCAAGACGAGGCATTCCAGTGAGAAAACATATGGTAAGGGATTTTTAAACCACATAGCTAGAGTGCATCATAGACTTATCTGCTGCTTTAGTGTCACAAAAATCCACCACTGAATTTATCCAGTCACCCATTAAAGAATGGAAAGAATTAAAGGAAAAGGAGTTTAAAAATCCCCAAATGCTACAAAAACTACTGGAAAGTGACATCGGGTTCAAGCCAGAAGCTAGGTAGATCTGCGAGACTTCCCTCGGCAGGAGAAGTGGCAATTAGCTCTCTCAAGGCTGCTGGTTATTTCAGGATACTGCGTGGCAAATATCGCTTTCGGTTGTGACACACTGTCGTTAGCGACAACTTGTACTGGCGGCTTGGCTAAAATGAGTTTTAATGACTCTGCTGCCTGGGATTGAGGTGAAATTTGAAATCGTGGCCCTTCTCAAAGCTTTTCCGAGGCGCACACCCTCTGCGTCCATAAGGAGAGAACCGAGGTGTGGTGTAAGCTGGGCACGTAGGAGCAGGCACGGAGACATTTTCCAGGAGAGACACTGCTTCTGCACTTCATACGGCACTTTCCGAGGGGATCTCAAAACACCATAGCCACAAACTTTGACATTTGGGTGCGGTGGGGGGAGCCAGGGTGGGGGTTGAGGTGATGCTCGGGCTCCCGGAGCTGCAGGCTGGTGGGAGGATGCTGCTCCCAGCCCAGCATCCTGCTCCCGTAGCACCGGGAACTGGTCAGAGCTGGAAAGGTTTCCTTGAGCTGAGCCCAAGGTGAGAAGAGGACACGGCCAGGCTCGGCCGTAGGGGAATTTCAGGCAACGCCTCGAACAATGTCGCTGCCACAAACACCCAAGGAAATCACAATGCCTTGGCACCAACATAGAGTCTTCTGGGTCTGCGGGAAGCGGAGTTAAAAGAAACTTTTTTAAAGGCGGGTGGTTAACCCGTGGCGTGAAGAAAAGGGAACGCTGCAGCAGGGCTGCGTCACGCACCCTTTAGCCCGGGCTGGGGGCAGCGTTTTGCAGTCGCTGCGAGAAAGCAGAGAGCTTCCAGTTGTTTGTTCAGAAACGCTGCAACACAAATTCGCCCCTTGAAAACCCTTCCTGCACATATACGGGAAAAGTAGGGAGTGTGGCTGCGTGTGTGCCTCCCCATCCTGTTATTATCTGAATTTACCTGGAATTGGTCTTTCCCTGTTTTTTTTTTTTTATTATTATTATTTTCTGCTTATCTTGCTTTTAAAAGACCAACTCTTAACCTCTTGCACTTAAAGGATTCCCCTGAGGTCCTCTGCTTTTTTCCACCGGGGATTTCTAAGTGTAAGGACTGAGAAAAGTGTAAGGTGTTAATCTTGATAATTAGTGCACAAAACCAATTAGAGGTCCAAAAAACCTTAAGGCACAGAAAGTGATTTTTTGTTTATTTGCTTACCTTATTAAGTTAAATATCTGTCTGAATTAATCACTAATGAATGTGAAGAAGGCTCAATAGCACTGGCTTAATGAACAGCAGTGTCAAATGCATTTTACAGGGCACCAAATCACTGGGTATAGTAAGCCAAGTTGCTATTCAGAATTACTTTTCTGCCCAATTTTCTGTTTGCAAAGCAGTAAATTATTTACATTTATTGTCCTTATTTAAGCACTTAAACAGTATGAATGGAGTAGTGGCACGTTTTAAAAATATAGAATCATGACGCAACCCTGCTGCTGGAAATTCATGTCGTTTGCCCCTAAAGGCTGCCGCTTCCCGCTCCCCCCCAAAGCTTTCTTTTACAGCAATTCTTGCAACACCCCATTATTAGATTAAACATATTTCTTCTCCGCAGTTTATTATTTTGCATACTTCCAGAGAAGTGCTCTAGGACTTAAATTATGCGCACCAAGAACAGTCCCTTTCATACTTGTGCAGTGGTTTGAGCAAAGTTCCTGTGTTTTCTGGATGAAACTGTTCTATATTTCACTGAAACAACTGCATTTTCACTCTCTTTCCATCTATTATTCACATCATAAACATCTGCATTGTAAACGTCAGATGTACTAATTGTCATGTCTCCAGCTCCGGGTATTAAGTGAATGTGTTCGACATTACTCTTTTGGCTAAAAAAAAAAAAAAAAAAGAAAATATTCCTCTTTTTTTCTGTTAATATCTCAAAATGCATATCCCTTTATTTTTCGAGCAGGCACAGAGGTTTTTGCAGCTATCTATCTCTTATGCTGGTTTTTTTTTTTTTTTTATCCCCTGCTTTGGAAAGCCTTCATGAAACCTTTTCCTGCTGCAGATTTTGGCTGCACGGATGTACAGGAGGGAGGTGAGCTGATTCATCAGCCCTGCGTTAGAGACACATAATGGAATATAATGGAAGGGAAAAGACTCATAACAGAGGAGCAGAAAAAGTGGAAATCCAGAGCTTTCTAGGATCTCCTTAAAGGTGATTTTTTTTTTTTTTTTTTGGTAAATTGCAGCCTACAGAACAATCAAGGAAACGTTTTGCAGTAAATACGTAGCCCAATGTCTGCAGGAGAAAAACTTTGTTCGTTATTTTAGCGATGAAATGCTTTGTAAGAGCACACGAGCTGCATGAAAGCTCGCGCACAGAATCTGGTGTGGGTACACACAGAGTCCGACTTCGCCTCTCAGTCCTTTCCTACCTTGCCTTAATAAAATAAACAGTAACAACCCTTTGAAAGATATGTTGTGGGAACATTTAAAGGGGGAGAAATCGCAAACTGCATCCTGCAGGTTTTAACTATTTCAGTGATTTGTTCTAAACGCCAGTAATGCAACATTAATGTTAAAAAGTCCCATGCTATTCATAAGAGATTATATAGGAGTAAACATTACAATGGCTGTAACGATCTAATTAAAAGAATTGGGTGCACTTGAAAGAATCCCGCTTAAAAATAATAATAATATTAAAATCGCTGGTACGACCCGCAGTCCAGCATGGGACAGAAGGCTGTGCTGTGATCAGAGGCAGCCTATCTCCTACATCTCTAAAGTCCTCTGGTCTTTGTTACTTAATGCGATGCAGAAGATCAAAGATCCCTACAGTCTGTGCTGGGGTGTTGCTGCAGTCCCTGTCACACGTTAAGATTTTTTTATTATTATTTTTTTAAATATTTTTTTTTTTTTTTTTTTTGCTTTCCCCTCACTGGAAGAAATAAAAAATAAAAATAATAATAATAAAAAAAAAAAAAATAAAAAAAAAAAGGAGGAAAAATTTAAAAAGTGCGGTGAAACTCTGCAAAGGGGTTGAGATGCCCCGGCGGCGGGGGGGGGGGGGGGGGGGGGGGGGGGGAGGGGGGTGTCCCCTTTTGTGTGTGTGTGTGTGTGCGTGTGTGTGTGTGTGTGTGTGTCCCCTTGTTGTCCCCCCCCATCCCCGGGCCGGCGCTGGAGCGGACCGGCGCGGTGCGGCCACGGGGGGGCGCTGTGGCTCCGCGCCGCCCGCCGGGAGCGCTGCGCGGGGGGGAGCGCAGGGAGGGAGGGAGGGGGGGAGAGGATGGAGAGGAGGAGGGAGAGGAGGGAGAGGAGGAGGGAGAGGAGAGAGAGGAGGGAGAGGAGGGAGAGGAGGAGGGAGAGGAGGGAGCCGCGCTTTACAAGTTCCTGAATTTTATGGCTGCGCTGCCACCGGCGG
>CM030013.1:39689647-39692147 GCA_017639485.1 Pluvialis apricaria
AGATTTGGAATGAACCTTGTCATATTATATGAACCAACATAATAAAATCTGCAAGGCTTACAAAGAGTCAGGAAAGTTCAGACATTAACCAAGTTAACATAAAAATTGCTAGAAAACACAGGAATAGTAATTTGGGGATAAGAAAGGAGGTAGAATTCATGTTATAAGTGCAAGTGATCTGGAAATAGATGTTTGTCTTGGACATTTCCAGGGAAGTGACATCATGCAGTGTGTCTATTGGGATATTAGTTCTGCATTTTTCAGTCCAGATTCTGGCACTAAAGTTGGCAAAATTAGACCATTTTGTTAAACTGATCTTCTAGCCGCCCACCTCCACCACACATTACAGCACACCTATGACATGACCCAAGAACAATGGGTGAAAAATGGGCTATAAAAACATGAATGGCCTGCTTCATATAAAGCAGATTTTATAGTGCAGGTGTGCCTTCATTTATCGATACTGTAAAGCAGTGAGATCATACTGGCAGTAAAACACAACATTTGTAAAACAACAACAACAAAAAAATTCTATTAATTAAAAACGTAATGGCACAGATAAAAACTCAACAGGGTGTTTTATAAATATATTTGATATTTTGTCATCAGATGCTTTACATCATCTCACACAGAATTCAACCAGCTCTGAGAAGGATACCTGGAAAGGAAAAAAAAAAAAAAAAAAAAAAAAAAGACTTAGTTGAACCGTAAAACTATATACCACGTTTAGGAAAAACCAGGCATGTAAAAATATCTATTTAATAAGTGCCGTTTAAGTTGTTAAAGCTGGTGGGTTTTTTTTTTTCCTTCACCCATTAGGATATGAATGGGAAAAATTATGAATAGGAAATCCTGCTGGAGTTTTTATTGCCTATTTCCTTTCGGGAAGATGGCATTGTTCCTCTTTTAAAAAAGGGAAGGGGCGTAAAATAAGCCTAGGCGTATGACAGACATCCTTCAAAGCTCAGATGGCAGAAGTATGTTGTTATGTATTTTTGTTACTTACAAGGCAAAGGCTGTTCTATTTTTAAGCAGGGCTGTGCTGCTGTGTACGTTTCACTTCCCTCGAAAGGGGTTTTGGCATAATGTTGTTTTGATTAAGGGAGATTTCTGTTCTATTCTATTTAAGTTCTTATATGTTTTTTTCAACACAATGCAGGGGGAGAGGCGGGAGCGAGGGATTTTTGGGGCTGGGGTGTTTTTTTTTGTCGAGTTTTTCCTTTTTTTCTTTTTCTGAGCTCACTCCAGGACAGAGAATAAATTCTTTCTACCCACATCAACAGCTCCAGAAATCCCAGAAATCCTTACCCGTGCAGCAGGGCTTTGCAAAACCCACCTGTCGAGCTGCACTTTCGGGAGGCTTTGGGGTCTTCCCTGTCTTGTTTTATTTTCTGAATGGGGAAAAAAAATAAAAAAAATAAAAATCTGCCAAATTTCCTGGGCAAAGGTCTCACCCTCCAAACCCTCAATTGCCTTAAATAAGGTAAATAAGCTAAATAAGCTAAATAAGGTAGGCTGGCAGAGCCAGCGCTGGGAAGTGAAGGATCTGCCTCATCTCACCCTGGGGCGGTTTTGGGCGCGTAGAGGGGAGAGGAGGAGGCAGAGGGGGGGGAGTGAAGTGGGATTTGGGGGGTTTTGCCCCGGAGCAGGCAGAGGCACCCAAAAGGTGGGGGCACCACCCCCCTTGGCCGCAGCCCGGGGGGCTTCTGCAGGCAGAGCCCCGCACGGGACCCTCCGCTCGGGGACTGCGCTTCGCCCCTTCCTTCACCTCTCCTTATTGCCTCCCCTCCCCAACTGCCACGATTACAGCTTGTGTCATCATGTTCGGCACAGATGTTTCAGCAGCTGCACATGTTGAGCATGTTTTAAAAGATTTTTTTTCCTTCTTTTTTTTTTCCTTTTTTTTCCCTTTTTTTTTCCCTTTTTTTCCCCTTTTTTTTTTCCCTGTTTTCTGACACATCCCAGTGGCCTGATAACAATTCCCAACCGCTGCCATGGGACAGCACGCTGGGGACCACAGGGACCTCCACCATGGGCAAAGCTTCCTACATTCACCAGCTTTCCCTAAATTCACCGATTTTCCCTAGTCTTTTATGTCACAGTGCCTGAGCTGCTGAGGTTGGTGGGTGGCTCACTCAGTGGCTGGGGCACCAAATTTTTTTTTTATATATATGCACTATCATAGCACTTAAAGCCCTATTGATGCCCCAGAGCGCTGCCATGGTGGCGTCACTGGTGCGGTGTGTGGCAGGCATGGCACACCGTTGGGCAGGGGCCGCTCAGCCAGAGACCCTCCATGGAGGCATGGGGAGCAGGTTTGGGGGGGGTCCTCCACACTGAGCACCGTACTTATTTCCCAGATGCAGCAAAGTCGTGGAGATACCTGGAATGAGGTCTCCAATCAAGGTGCTGAAGTTGAGAAGCTGAGCGTCTTGATTGCCATAGATTTACTTTCTTGGTAAGTTACGTTGGGCACTGGAGTCTTAACCCCCCCCCCCAA
>CM030013.1:39697147-39812147 GCA_017639485.1 Pluvialis apricaria
TGCAGGAGGAAGTACCAGTTGGGATTCCTATTGCAGCCATATGTGAGGCCAATGTTGCATGAATTAACATACGGTGGGTCAAGTTAACATATGTACAGTGAAAAATGACTAATGACTTATCACACTGATGTTATTTTTGGACCTTCTTCCTCGTACGCAACCTTTCCGAGACGAACAAGTAAAAGCAGTTTATGCCTCGACTGTCCCGGTTCCCCGTGAAGAAAGAGGAAAGTGAAACCATATGTTTAGCAAAGGGAGGAAGGCGAGCCAGAGACGCAACGCTGGAAAAAATATCAGCATGGGGCAACGCCATCCTGCAGCACGCAGCCAAAGGGGATGAATGCCCAGCAATGTCCCCCCACCGCCAGACAGCCGAGGCAGCGGCGTGCCTGGATGACAGATGCTGCCGAAGCCATCCCACAGGCTGCGTTTAGTGCCCTCGCTGCCACTCGACGCCGAGATGGCCGCAGGAGGGGGTCCCCCTACCCCCAAAAAAAAATTTAAAAAAAAAAAAAAAAATTAGATTGGCAGGATGTGAAAGGAGTCAACTTTTTTTTTTTCTTTTTTTTTTTTTTTTTTTTTTTTTTTGTTTAATGCCATCAATTTGTGATGGAGGAGACAGGTATTAGCTCGGGGACCGACGCGGTCCCTGCTAGCCATTAGTTTCCTCGCAGCTGCACAAGGTTCGGGATTATGAATCTGCCAGGTCCAACCATCCATCAGCCTCCACCAGTCCCCGCGCTGGCTCCACCGCCTCGCCGACCGCCCCGTGCCCGACGGCTGGCGGGGAGCGCATCCGCGCTCCCCGCCAGCCGTCGGGCACGGGGCGGTCGGCGAGGCGGAGCGGGGAGCTGGCGGTGATGGGGAGTTTTCCCTTTCTCCCAGCTGTCAAACAGGAAATCTTGAAAAGTTGACCGGAGAGTTATGGAATTACCTGTGGAAACATATTGCGGAGGGTCAAGCCAGAAGGTCGATTTGTCAGGCGGCGGCGGTGTCAGGGTCCTCACATCCACAACTGTAATTTGTTTTCTTAACACTTTTTTTTTGGGGGGGGGGGGTTGGTTTCTCTTTTTTTTTTTTTTGCTTTTCCAGGATATGTAGCTGCAGAGGCCTAAGCCTATAAATTTCCAACTTCACACATGTTCATTGTTTAGTTTCCTTTTTTTTTTTTCTTTTTGTTTTCTTTTTTTTTCCTTTTTTTTTTTCCTTTTTTCTTTTTCCCAGGGTCTGGTTTCACGCGTACAGTATTTTTTACTAATGTGATAAACTTTGGGAACTCAGATACCATACATCACAGGCGGCAGTGTCAGAAGATTAGCAAACAGCATCCTTTGTAAAAGCGTGATTTATCTGTCCTCCCTCTGTCCCGTCCTCACCCCCCTCTCCCTCCACATCCACAGCAAAACAAGGTCGGTTGACAAAAGCCTGCTTTACAGAAGGATCTCGTATTGCAGGTTTTATTGGTAGACTTAAGATGGAATTAAAATACTGCAGAGCATCTCAGATGGCAGAAGTGTTTCAACCACGTTGCCGTAATTAATCCAGAATAACACACACGGCAACAAACCAAAACAGAACTAACAAGTAAATAAATTCTTCCGTGCAATAACGACGCAGCAACGCTCGCCGCTCTCCCAGATGGACCAACGCTGGGGGTGAGTCCTGCGATGCGCTGGCGTTGCTGCGGTGCTGTCCCCAGCGTGTCACAGGCAGAGGGGAGACAGAGAGGACTGATGGAAACAGCCTCTGGTTTTGATTCATGTTAAGTTTTATATTTTTGTTAGCGGATATGCCATTGTTTTGTTTTCAAATATGATCCTTTTATTTTTTAATTAGCAGATATGCAATTTTCTTGTTTTCAAATGCGATCATCTGACTATTATGCAAAATGTTAGGACAGCAATAACAGCTTTAGCTGAAAACGGGGCCAAAGACAGTGAAGAATTTTGTAGAATATCTTATTTAATTACAGATTTCATCCTGCAACAGAGAACTTTCATATAGAGCAAAGCCCTCTGTAGCACCTTCTTTCCCCAGCGTCTATATACTCTCATTTTCAGCTCTCGCCTTCTACTTCTGAGCACTAATGCTCATTAATATCCAGAAAGTGTCAGTCGTATCCAAAGTTTCAGTCTATTAAATCAATGAAAAATATATTGGATTTAATATGTTTGGCTTAGGAAATTTGTTTTGTCTGCTGCAGCCTACTGCAGCTTGCTCTGAGCTTACCTCTGTTTGAATTAGAGGGTGCCGGCTCATGTGCAGCTCAGACATTGGCCCATAAGACCGTGAAGCGTAGCTGATTTTTGGAGAAACTACTAAGTAGTTTCTATAGTGATAATGATGTACTATGTGCACCTATTGGGAATATATAAAATTAGAGAGAATTTCTGTTTGCTTTGGTCCTCTTTCTAGAATAATTACAGTAACTGCCATTCATTCCCATTCTGTTACCCTGATTATTCTAGAATAACCTGGTTATTAAGGTTTAGTCGTGTTTAAGAACATACTGCAAAGTGACAACTTGTCATGTTGGTATTATCAATACTTTAAAATTTCCATATTAGTGACCCAATTTTCTCAAGATTCCTGAGTGTTTAATTTGGTGGGGAGAAGGAGGGAGGGAAGTAAATGATGCCTCTTGCTTTTCTCTATTCAAAGTAACCTTAATTTTCCATTCCAGAATAGAAAGCTTTCCCTTAGTGACTGAAAAAAAGAGTCGACACAATTACGTCTCACAACCCTAAACACGTTCTCAGGTTGGAAATCCTTCTGCTTCCATCGAACGCGGTGGGTAACGCTTTCAAGATTTCCCCCTGCCAGTGGCAGAACTGCCATTGCTAAATTCAGGGAATTATGGAAACAAGAAGTGCTGAGTGGCCGACTCCAAACCCGTTTCCCAGAATAGCACTTCGCAGCCTTACAAAGCCACCATCTTTAATGGAATGTACTACCTTAAATAGCACTTTCCCTCTGAGGTGAGGTATCCTCCACAGGACAGGTGTACATTAGCAGATATTTTCACAGTTATTTGAAATTTCCTTTGCTATGAGGAATTTCTCCTCTGAAAGGACTGAAGTTTAACCAAATGGAGCACGGAAAAAGCTCCACGCTGGTGAAGGTGCATATAAAGCTGTCCAGAAGCGCACTTAGCTGACGTACTGACAGATTGTGCAATTTTGCTGTGGTAATTACTCAATGGTTCAGCAAATGGTAACTAAATACTTTGGAAATCAAAATGTCTAATTGCAGACGCACATATGGTATATCCCCATCCATTCCACAGAAGGTAATGTAACAAGCACACCCAAACCTTCCCTTAATTCCCCCAGCTCAGAAGCCACCAGTGACACAAAACAGCCATAATTTGGAAGAGTATTAGGGGAAACAAGGTATAAATAAAAGAGCCTTTGGAAAGCATGGTATGTTACCTGCAAAACTGGGTTACAAAAGCGAGATTAAGCTAATTTTGTCAGTAAGGAGACAAATGTTAATGTTGTAGTGTGGCTACTCTAATGTTTATATAGAAACCTCTGCACTGCTGTGGATGGGCCAAAGTTGTAAAGATGGGTTCAATATTTGGTCTTTACAGGCAGTGAATGCAGACACACAAGGTTCATAACACAGATAATATCTGTGCTACGCCATGACGTGGGAGCAGAGAGGAGCACGGGGCAGCAGCTCGCTTACACTGGGACCTCTGGAGCCCACGACCATGGGAGGACATGTTCCTCAAGCCCCGCAGTGAGTACCGAATCCTGGTGGCTGGGCAGGAGAGCAGGGAAAGGGCCTGGCCCACCTTCCCCCCACCCCAGCCCAACACACCTCCCACCAACCTGCACACTGAAGGAGAACCCAAGCAAGAAAAGCAACTGGCAGCACTTTGTCCAAGAGTGTTGCCCAGGGCAAAAACTGGTGGCAGATGATGCTGTGGGGTAGAGGAGAGCAAATTGGGCCCTTGCATCCCCTTAAAGCCCAAAATGTGAGACACCATGGATTTAAACCAGGATCAAGTCCTTGATCCCTTTTTGCCCCTGGTGAGGAGTTCAAAGTCAAGCTATCCAAAAGAAACCCAAAAGGACAACAGCCTTTGTGGGGGCTAAATGAACATTCTCCAATGTTTCTTTCAGAAGTACTTGATCTGAAGAATTACTAAAATCTGACCTGTGTGCATACCTGCCCCCCCAGCTGTTCCTGTTGTTCCTCCACCAGGTTTTATGGTCTTAAGCTTTCCACGGCTTAAGAGAAAATTTATCCCCTTCCATACCTACCATTGCGCTACTGCCCGTCATGCAGCTTCCACGTCTCCTGTAATTTCCAAAGAGACGAGCATTTCTCTCCATGCATGAGAGCAGCTCAGCCCCACACGTACACCATACATCAGCCATTTGGATTTATGGCTTTGGGAGGGCCCTTTATAAAGTCAGAAGTAGGCAAAACCCTACTTCCTATTTTGAGCGTCCCCTTAATTTACAAACGTTCAGAAAGCTTTAATGCAGAAGGACTAAATGGAATTAATTATTGATAAGGGTTCCTGCACCGGCTTCAACCCCTTTTTCTAGAAAAGATGTTCATATGTTCTATATTTTGTAATAACTAGGCTGAAAACCTGCATTACTTAGCTCTCTTCTTCTCGGAAGAAACCCAACCCCCCGTTATTGTGACTCTCCTCGGGATTAGGAGTTCTTCTTTTTATTTCTTGCTATTAATGTTTAGAAACTATGAGGATGTATGATTAATGCAGGTAGTGTGACTTTGATATAGGACAAAGTAGCATTAATTGTATGATATACATTATTTTTAAAACAACTACATTGTCTTCATCTTGCATAATTATCTCTTTGTTGCTGTTAATCAGGATTTCCCAAAGTGGCACACAATAAAAAGCATTAAGGTTTATGTCAGCAGATCCAAATCTGGAATCAAATCTATCTGTACCATCAGGTGCCCATTAGGCTGGTGGAATTGCACATTAAAGACGCTCAGACAATACAGACAGTTTTCTCTTGCAGTAACAGGGGGAAAGGAGAAATTGGAGCACTTGGGCACTGAAAACATGTGTAGGAAAAGACAGTTCCTGCCCAATCCATTACAGACAAGTGAACAGAGGGGTAAAAAAGAGATGAAATATTCACCCACTGATGTTTTTAACCCGTGCCCTAGCAAATTTTCAGAATACTCTGCCAGCAGGAAATTATTCTCAAGACTTTTCTCACTCAAATTTTAGCCACAACATTGCTCTCTGTGAAATTTTAAAATAAAGAAGTCAGGCACCACTGCACAGAAGGGGCTTCCAGGGGAGACAGCCGCTGCTGGTTGATAGCAGGGCTGAGCGGTGCTTGTGTGCACGTGTCTCACGCCAGCATGGGGACAGCAATGGCCACTGCCCCACTTCCACATGTGAGAAATGGGACGAGTATGGAGCAAAAAGGTCCCAGACAGGGCCAGAGCCAATGCCAAGAGATGCACAGAACCACTAAATTATTGGGGCAGCCTGAGGAACTGCTTCTCTGGTGCCACCGAGCAGGGCTCGGCCGTTGCTCCGGGGGCAAGATGCATTTCCTAGCGGAAGAATGAACAACTGGACACAGATGTCCACATGGACACACCCGGGGTTGGTGTGCAGCGCATCAGGATAAAGCTGACCAACTGTAGAAGTTTAAATGGCTTTATAGCAAAATGTTTTCTGAGTATGCTACCGACTCCACTGGCTGTCTTAGTGATGGAGCTAGGTGGGAATTTTTTCGAAGAAGCATATTTCAAGCCAGCAGAAGCACACAGGCTTTGGGCTTTCCTTTGTCTCCTGTTCTCCCCCCGCCTTTTCCTTCTTTCTCCCTTTCTTTCTCTTTGTTTCTTTTTAAGAAAAGAGAAAAAGAACGACAAGACATCATACGATCTGCACACCATGCCAACTGCCTCTCCAATGCCCACCTTGCCTGCCTGTTGCTTTTGCGAGAAACTGTGTTAATGGAGTGGAAGGAGAATCTGAGTGACCATTTCCACCGCTTCAGCCACACGAGCCCCCTGCGAATGCTGGGCTGTGTTTTTCTGAGCGCGAACAGGAGGAGGAAGGGAGCAAGGGCTGGCCCTTGTCCTTCTGCAGATGTTCTGCAGACCCAAAGGCCACGCGAGGAGCATGCAAAGCATGCAGTGAGGCAGTGCAAGGGCACGACACAGCAGGACTAAGACAAGACGAGGAACTTTTGAAAAAGCAGGAAGGCACATCAGGCCAAAGGAGAAAATGAGCCTGGAGCAGTGAAGTAAGAATGATAATACCAAGCACTTATGTTCAAAGCACTGTACAAATATTAACTAATTAATCCTCAAAGCCCGCTCTGGAGTAGATAAGCAAGTGTTATTATCCCCTTCTTGACGGGGAATCTGAGGCAGCAAGGTTAAGTGTCACATCCAAGGCTACAGAGAAAGGCTTCAGAAGATGTTTTTAAGGGCATAGACACTCCCAAACCCAGTCCTGTGCTTGCTCCAGGAGCTGAAGCCATGCTGGCAGTCAGTCAACAGCAGGCAGCAAAGGGAAAGGGTCTGAAGAGGAGCCACCATCTTGGAGAAAGCCTAAACACTTCTGCAACCACCTTATAACACAATCTTCAGTCTTAGCGCTCGCAGTCTGGAGCAGCCTTTTAACTTGGCCAAAGATAATCTGGTCAAAGTCCAGGAGAAAAAGAGTCAGATGTTCCCTGGGGTCATACTTGACGGCTCCCATGTGCCACCTCTCCTTGCTGTCACCTTGAGCATATTCAGTTCCTCCTGCAATACTGTGAAAATAATGGTTATGGTTACCTTAAAGATAAAACAGGAACAAAAATGAATAAAGAAATAAAGCTGAATTGATAACAAATTAAGAAAGAGGCTAACTTTGGCTCGCCTGTAATGCTTTTTGAGGCTGTGGCCCCAAAAGAGGGAGCTCCACCATCTAGGGAAGCATGAGAGTTGTGTTTCTCATGAAATTCCAACCATCTTGTGCAGGTTTCCCAGCAGAAAATCAATTCTTGAGTGTTTTCCATCTGAAGCAAAAGAGGAAGAAGGGGTCTTTCTGGAACCTGACCCAGAAATTAAGTAACAATGGATCAAGGAACTCCAGTTTGACCCACTACCCCTGAAACAGGCTCGAGCTGGAAATGTTTCAGGTTTTGGTCAATCTCTCAAAAGTAATGAAGATTCAGAAAAAGTGTGTATAAAAAGGAGATTAGGAATATGCAGCCAAGAAAACACTATACTTACAAAAAAGAGTTTATAGGTCAAAAGTGTTTACTGTTCAAAATATGGATTAGAGTGGGATTTCAGCATATTCTGGAGGGAGCAGGGGGCAGGGAGCAGAAAAGGAATTGTCTATGGTCTGTATTTGTTTCTCCCGTTCCTGTACTGACAGCAAAGGACCTTTGATTTTAAGATAAATTGTGGAGCGGGAGTTGCGGCTCTGTTTTTGGACATCGGTATTCGCACTAGTGCTTTTGACTTCAGGGAGCCCTTTGAGAGACGAGAGCGGTGAGGTGGATGTAGAGCTCCCAGAAACAATAACAGGAACATTCGCCAATTAATCTATCACACACTGTAGCACAATTTACCTTTTACCCTTCCAATTCTGAAGAGTTACTATACAATTCAAATATCAAATTGTTACTGGATACAGCAAAAATGAGAGGATGTGGGGGTAAAAAAGGGACACATCAATAACAGGACAATGTTTCTAATTTCCTGTACAGCTTGTTATACGTGACCTCGTCGGTGAATCTGGTCGCTATTTTCCCAATACTCCTTTTAAATACCCATTTGCGTAACCCCTTCTCAGTCAGTCTCACCCACGCTCATTGGGGTGCCCTGGGAAGCAGCGCAAGCACTGGGAGTGGAGGTGCCCCGCAGCCCCCGGACCCCATTGCTGCCCCGGGCTCTGGCTCCCCCATGCCACACGCCCAGGCCAGGCACCACCAGCGTCTTCTCTGTGCCCGCCTTCCAACAGCACCAAAAACCTTTTTGGTAGAACACTTGGGATGGAAAATCTTCTAAGTTACTATTTAACCCTATCCTTCATTTTCTTTAGCGTTCGTAAACATGGGCAAAAAAGAGATGTGTTTCCAGGTTTAACGAGCCATTTATAACTAATTACTGAAGCTTATTAAGTACAGCTTTGGCTTAGGCATTTTATCCCTACCTTTTCTCTACAGTATTCACCAAAATTTGGCTTCCTAAGAGGAACTAATTGAATTTCATGGTTTACACATTACTTGCACACTCTTTTTAATCCCCAGCTCTAGTTTTCCTTTTACAGATTGTCCCGGAAGAAAGCCAAAACATTAACTTTGTATTCATTGTGTAAATAAGGGTATTTTTAAAATTTCTATCTACAGGCACACACGCACACTGGGTTGGAGCCTTTTCTAATTCTTCAGTGCACTGGTGCAACTCCATTAAATCAGCAGCCACACGCCAGTATGGAAACTAATGTAAGATCTTCCACGGGTGATTATGGACAAACAGAATCAGATCAGCCAGATATTTGCTAGCTCTCAGGGAAATTGGCTTCCAACTAAAGGTTCAGCTTGTTCTTCTTTGTAGCAAATTTTGGGTGAGTTAACTGTTCAGTGCACTTTGGAAAGCTTTCCTCCTCCAACTCCTTCTCTGCGATCCCCTCAAAGAAGTTGAGAGGTTCAACCAATGTCTTTGTAGCTGGAGACAGCATCTCCTCCCAAATGCTGGGAAGAGTCCTGGGCCCAGTGTTGTCAAAGGGAATTTGTCTTTAACATCAAAAGAATCAATATCTCACCTTAAACTTGTGCCCCTGTAAGTACTTTCTTAACTTCCGGATTAGTAGCTTGTACTGTCCACGCAAAATCCCACCCAAGCAGGGAGACCAAGCAGTGGTGTAATATAACAGCTATCTACATTAAATGTGAATATTTGTATATCGTGAAACACGCTGCTTGTGCTCGCAAGTGTATTTTTAAGGCATGGTGAGGGGAGACACAAGCTGCAGTCCAGCTACTTGAAGGAGAAGCAGCACAAGAAGGAATGTTCCAGGCGAATTTTTAGTAAATGTGTGTGCAATGAAGCGGTTCCAGCCCAAAGCACTTTTAGCAAGTCACGGCAGCGTGCCGCTTGATCTTTACCACAACGTTTCCTACAGAAACAGTGTGAGGAAGCTTGCCTGTACTGTCCAGAGGGGCAGGGGAATGGAGATGACCTACTGAAAAGTTCAAGTAAGAATTTCCAACACAACTGGAAACTTTTCCAGTGATCTTCCTCTCTTTTGTTAACCCCATCTTAAAGACTAGAAAAGGGGTGTCTGAATGTCATGAATGATATTAAAAAACCATCTAGAGTTCATATTACTCGAAGCCTTAAGGAGAAAAATGTTAAAACAACCCTCTTTTCAGTGATAACACAGCTCCCTGTGACTCAAACTGCAAAATCATAATATAGAATTAAATTTGACTGACAATATATTTGGGGTTTTGTTGTTGGTTGTTTTTGTTTTTTTTTTCACAAGGACAGCCTGTGGGCTGGTGTTGTGTAAATCAGCTTTCCCAGTGCAAATGAAAGCCAATCGCCACAGCCATTATTGGTAGGGGAAAAAAAAAATAGTCTTTGAAATCCTTTAACAAATGCAAAATAACATTTTTTTTCCATCCAGCCCTGTCTGAATAGCTGAGATGCACCAAAATTCAAAAATAAATTTCAAAGCAAACAAACAAAGCTGAAGCAGCGACTCAGGCCTGGGAAAAATCAGCATTTCCAGTTAGATCTTGGCAAACGTGGAAGCAACAGAAGCTGAAGTCTCGAAGGAGGGAGTCTCAGGTTACCGCAGAGCTGGGGCACAACTACCAATCCCACCTCCAGTAAAAGACTTACATGGGATTTAAGTGCATGGGGCTTGTATTTGCCATCTGCACATGGGTGAGTTGTATCCAAAGTGATTGCCAAAACAAATAAATGGAAAAAAAAAAAAGAGAATACAATATTCCACTGCTTTCAATTCTGTGAATGCTATGACACTTCTAAGGATAGGAGGTCCTATATTTCCTGTGGGAAATAAAGTTTTCAAGTGCATGGTGTCCTGGTGTCTCCTTTGCAGACAGAACTCGCTATCTTTGATAATCCTGCTCCTGATTATGTTGTTTTAATCCGACTGTCATTTTACACCCTGCTGGGCAGGGAAAGAGAGAAAAGCTGGAGAGCAAAAACTGATCAACTTTAAGTTTGCTTTCCATGCATGTGTTATAATAAACAATAATGTATGCAGAGAATGCACTGCTAAAATTGGGTGCTGTGTTACAAATTTGATTCTCCAAGAATTGTTCTAAGGTTAATTTAAATAATATACTTGAAAAACACATAATCCAACACATTTTATTTTTAATACTATGTTATAAATATACTCTGATATGTTGTGAAAGTTGTGAATAAAATATGCTTTCATTTGCACTTAAAGCATCAACTTTAATTAATTAAAAAACAAATCATTGCTCTCACTGCCTGAGCTGTTTGGGGCAGGCAACAATGATTTTGCCTAATCTTCTCATTCAATATCATTTCCATCTCTGGAGAAAAAAACAAGGTGTGTGCACTAAAAAAGTATTGCAGAGAAGCAGAAAGAAACGTTCGTTGAAATGCTTCAAGTGTTCTCTAAAACTAAGAAGATTTGAGACACAGCAAAGGGGAGAATAAAACTTTATTAAATATGGCCTTAGGCAGTAGTGGAATGTTCAGAGTGGCTTAATCATGCCTATTCTGAAGAGCAGCTGAGTTGGAAAGGAGAGTTCAATGTTGGAGAGCCTGAGCAGCAGGTCTTGCCCCTTCACTACAGGGTTTGTGTTCGCCCCGTGCCTGTCTGTACTGGTTGGTCTGCAAGAAAAGGGTGCACAAAAACATTGCAGTGACACTCAGCCATGCCAGCACTCCTGCTGCTGTTCAGCTTTCACAAGCGGACGTGTGGGAATGGGAGCTGCAAGGTTTGCTTGGAGGTCCTTTGCTGAAGGAGGGCAACCACCCATCCCAAGTCAGCAAAGGGTGTTAAAAAAAACTCATTGAAATTTTTCTCTGTGGCTCTTGAGAAAGTTGCACCACTGACCACACTATTGAAACACTGGCCAAGAGCCATTCCCAATGACCACCAGCCACCTGAATCCTTCCCGTCATGCTGCACGGTCAGGCGTGGAGCAGGGATGCTGCAAAAGGATTTATTTTTTTGCCACAAGCAAGATGTATTCAAACTATACTCCCAGTTTTCCTTGCTTGCCTAAAAGAAGACACAGAGTTTTTCCTGTCTCACAGCAGGGTCATTTAGAGGCAGTTTCAATGGTCCCGTTAAGGACCATCCATATGTTCAACAATCTTCTGGTGCTGGAGACACACAAAGTGCGGTGCCACACCTGCCCTTACCTGGCTACATCTCTAGCTGAGAGAATTATGGTCTTGATAGTCAGGAACAACACCAAAGCCAATAATTCTTGATAAAAGACAGATTTTATGGATTCAAATGCCGTAACAAACTAATGTAGCGACACCCTGCCAGGTGCTGGCGAGCATCCCCACGCAAGGCTTTGTTGCTTACCATGCGCTCAGCAGCCAAGGGATGGGGCTCTGCTCAGCCAAGACACGGACAGTTCACTTGATCCCAGGAGATGCAGGACTAGAAAACATCTCTGCTCTGTTTTCTTCTTTTTCAACTCCCATCTTTGGTATAGTTAAAGAACCAAAATGAAATAAAATGGTAAAAGAAGCTGATAAAAAGGCAACTTTTTCTCCCTGGTGAAAAAAGGCCAGAGAGTGCTGCCCATTCAGACCTCTCTTGTCTGGTCCTGTAGGACAAACCAGCCTTAATCATTGTCTTAGAAAGGATAAAGTGTCACCAGGGCTGTTCCTAGAAGTTGGAAATAGAGTAGAAACCTCAGAAAAGCATTGTTTTCACCATTTTAAACTCACTATATTCAAAAGAGGGCTTTTTTAAAGCCACGAAATATTTTGATCTTATTTCTTCTATCCTTAAGTATAAGCAATGAAAAGAAAAAGGAAAAAACCAACCCCAAACCAAACAAAGAAACCCCTAATCAAACTGAGCTTAATTGCTGCTTTGTATCCAAGTCGTAATGAAGCACAGAGACGGGCATTAGGAAGGGGAGAGCCAGTTTGGGAACAGCATGGGGCCGCAGCCGCTGCAGGACCCCCCAAACCACGGCCCCCTGCTTCCCCCCTCCCTCCCCCTGCCCTCTCCTCTACCAAGGTGTAAGACGTGATCTCAATTTTGTAGTAATGAAAGGGGAAAGGCTTTTTTTTTTTTTTTTTTTTAAATAGCTTTGTAGCACTCAGGGATTGGTGATATCAATATCCTACTATAAACCTTTGCCGCGTCCCCCCCTTCGCTAAGGCAACCTTTCATTAATTTAGAAAGTATGAGCTCATTAAGCAATTCTCTTCCAAAGTTTCTGTAGTTGAAAAGCCAGTGAATTTCCCCAGGTTCTCAAAACATTTTTTTTTTAAAAAAAGCCAAGTTGCTCTGTATTCCTCTTTAAACAAATAAGGTTAGCTACCCTTTTGCCATTCACAATTCAACATTCACACTAAATTAATTTTTCCAAAAGTAATTCAAATAAAAGCTTTGCTGCTGCTACCCTTTTCAGAGCTACAAGATTGAATAAGGCATCTGAATAAAATTGTGTATTACAGCCTTCTTTAATATTTAAGCATGACATTCATTGATTTGTTTCTTGTTTTCTGCAAACCTTGACAACATGATAAAATAAATCATAAGAAGAAAATATAGTGGTAACATCTTTTATGGACTTCACATAGTCATCAATCTCAAGCTGTGAGTGAATTATCAGTGCAGCAAAAAGATCTATGTTTTAAGAGCTCCAATAGCATACTAGCTAGAGGTTTTTCACAAGCAAACTCAAGGCGAGTGACTGATAAGCATCATTATTGTTTTCTGAGAGTCTAGTTTATAGTGTGTTGTGGAGGTGTTGGCATATATGTTTCAGAAGGAAAGGTTTGATCAATTCTAAGTAGACATCTACTAACATATAAAAAATATAACAAGGGTTCCTGCTGAGCAGTATTAAAGTACCTATTGCACCATGTCAGCATGACAAGCCCCATGTTGTGTTTTTGATTATATTTAATATAGAATTAACCTTTCTTAATGTAACATATTGTGCATGCAACGCAAGTGAAAAATATTTATTTTGACCAAAACAAATATCATCCTTATTTAGGTTTTAAGAAATATTTCTGTATTTTCAATTTATAAAACTTCCCATCATAAAATCGTCGGAGCCCCAAACTGACAGGAAGGAATAAAAGCTTTTTTTTCCTCATAGCTTGTGAGCCACAGAGAGAAGAAGCCATTCAGGGCATCGGGAGCAGCCTGGAACAACAACCGTGGGGTAGCGAACAGGGAAGGGAGGTCTACGGGTAACACCACTTTATAAACCAGTAATTCGGCAAAATGCGAGGAGAAATCCCGTTGGCAATACCAGAAGCACACCAACCTCCCCACCGCCGCGCAGTGCTGGCAGTTTCGGAGGTCAGAGCGGCGATGGGGAGGCGTGGACCTGGGAAGTGGGATCCTTCTGCGCGCGAAATAATAGGACTGAAGGGACGGTCTGGAATAATCAGAGGCTGTGAAGAGAAATGTGGAAATAGCGAATTAATTCAATGGGATAAGCCAGCTCACTTGCAGGAGCTGACACTGCTGCATAATGAGGTTATGTAAAGGTATCATCGTTTTGCTGTGAAAAATGCCACTCCTGAAAGTAACTCTTTCAACAGACTTACAAATGTTTTATATCTGGTAAATGGGCTAATGAAAGCTTTAGGTTTAGAAAGCAGTAGCCTAGGGATTGTAAGAGTAAATATTAAGATGTTTTCTGACAAGCTGAATATATGTGGTTTCCCACAAAATCCCACAGTGCTTTGCACTCCATAAATATCACTCCTCTTCCCTCACAACTTTTACTATATGAAATATGATGCCGCGGTCCACTAAAACATAGCTGTACTTTCATTGGGCTTGAATCTCCGGCACACATTTATTTACATAGGTTGAACACTATTCATCACCCTCGTAATTAATGCAGTCAATCGTGAGGGTGTGAAGTATTTCCTTTGCCATCCCCTGGCGAAGCAGGACACTGTACTTTTCACAGAAACGACCACTGCAATCTCCTCAATTAAAAATAAAAATAGCTTATAGAGGCCTTCGTACCTTTGAGGCGATCGTAGCCAGCTGAATTCATTGGGTCAAGTCTTCAACCAAATTTACAGGGCAATAGAAAAGAAAACTGGTGGCCAGTGCCCTGCCAGGTTTGGTCAGGCAGGGATGCTCTGAATTATTTATAGTCCGGGGTGAAATCGCTGTCACATTAGGGCTCAGCCCTGCAGCCTCTAGCTAGGCAATGTTATGGACTGGAGGAGGAGACACGTTGACTTTCTCCATGCAGTTAAAGACTGGGAAAGATCCATAAAAAAGGTGAGTATTACTTACATCCATTTTCATCTTTTATTAAAGAAGCTGCCTAAAAGTTAAGCTTGAAGCAGCACTCTGGCTACATCTCCTAAGTTTGTCAGAGGAAGGCTTGCTCAGTAGCGAAATTCAGAATCTCAAATGACGTCCAAGCTCTGCAAAATGCTTAACCTGGTAAGTGGGGAGATTTTCTTGTAAATTCAATTTTTCTTGTAATTCAATACTGCACCAGAGGTCTCACTTGATGGAAAAGAGGCTCTGTGCTCCTGGAGTGTTTTACAAATATGTAAATATTATACCTAAGCTACCCCTGTTAATTAAATATGGCACTTTACACAAGCATATTGTTTCCAGTCTCAATGTTCTGGCTTAAATCCATCATCAGTAATTACGTTCTGTCCTTTTAAATTCTTTGCTCATTTAATTAGTTAAATTATTCTACTTCACTTCCTGTCCCAAACTTCCACACAGTGCTGGTGACCCGTCTCTGTGGCTCCTGCATTTTGTCCACTCATAGCAGTGGTGGCATCATCATTCATCCCTAGGGAGATGGTAACTCCACCAACGATGCCATGGCTCCTGAGTCCTGTTGCTGGGTTATCGCAATTTACTGAACAAGTAATAACAGCATATGCTCACATATGTTTTATGTACATTTTTCACAGCAATTTTATATCATCTGTGTTTTACTTGAATGTCTATAATTCATAATTAAGGTAATTTTGCATGTTAAACCTGAAAAATACTCTGTTCCCTACTCTCATCATACCTTCTTTAGATGAAGGAACTAATGATCTGACAGAAGTAATCAAAAAGATTATTGAAACCATGAGACTATGTTAAAAAAAAAAAAAAAACCAAAAAATTAATATTTGTTAAATCCAAAATGTTTAACCAAAAGAGCACACTCAAGGCACTGGACAGTATAGAAGATCCAGGTCTGCTAACCTAAGAGATCAAAATGATTAAGTTCCAGTTATTTGGAAATTAAATTAAAATGGGTCAACCGTCTCAGTCCAGGTCCTAGGAACACACAACAGCACCACAGAGAGGAACTCTGTTCAGCTCCAAGAGGGGTCTTATTATTAATGAAGATAAAGTAGGGACAAGGTAGGAAGGGAGTGAGCTGCAGTTTAATATACTTATCCTATGAATATTTCTATAAAATCTGTTCAAGTTTTTTAGTAAAACATAGTATTGAATAGAAATGGAATATTTATTTTCAATGCCAGCTTTTAGCTACCAAGATTCTATTAAAATTATACCAGAGAAAAAAATTAAAGATATGTATCTTGCTAATAAAAATGCACTTTTGTGATAGACGTTGCAGAAGCAAAACCTCCTGTAAATTAGGTCACTTCTACAGTAAACCATCTTCTGAACTCCTTTGTGAGAATTATGTAGGAAACAGGTTTTCTTTTCAAATCTTAATATAAAACTTGGAAAAAGAACAAGTATTCTACCTTATTCACATTCATAAAAAAATCATAATGTAGCATCAATATTCACTTAATAAAGAGACCATTTACACTGCTGGTCTACTGTTCTTTTGTTTGCCAGGGTTGATTTTTTTTTTTTTAATCATATGGAGGAGTCGGTGCAGCAACATCTGTGACTTGTCAGTCATTTAATTAACCAAAGAAAAGCTAGCTATTCATTTTATTTCTGTATATGTTAATGCTAAAAACTAATAGAAAACAGCTAGTAAATTGTCCTCTGCATATATTGGACACAGCAACAATTACTCTGGCAGAGAAGATATAATAAAAGAGGAAATTTTAATAGTATTCTTATTCTATTTATTCTCAGGGGCTTCTGTTTCAAGGTACTGTAGAAATTAACAATTATTTCTTTTCATTTTTTTTGATGATCTTTTTCTATTATGGCCCTATCCAACTTAAAATAAAATATAATTTGAACTTTCGTTTTTGTATTAAATTCTACAGCATCTTGAGATTTACTTTCTGGTTGGTTCTGGGGAGGTCCCGAGAAGGTTCAGAAAAATAAGCAGAAGCCGTTTCTTTCTGCCATTCAGACAGCTGGTTAAGGCATGTCAGTTATTAGTACAATCAAGATAACTCGGCTTAAACCGAGAACTTTCACATAATAAAATAATTTGCTTTTCCAGCGTTCATTTTATTGACAAATATGTCTTTCCCATATTCTCTGAATGTCTGTCATATGATATGTCTAAATACTTGCTATTGCTCTGCTATATAAAGCAATTAACTGACTTTATACAGCAAATTGTCAAAGGATTTCCCCAGAAAGCTTGGGGAAATCTAACATACGGAACTATTCTCCAATTTATTGACATGCTATGATGGTGAAAAAAGTAGGACATCAATAAACAGCTTTAGCTGGAAAACTGGAATCTGATTATAAGTATTGGGAGCTGGAGACCAGGGTCTCAATTAAAATACATGGCATAGCTTTATTTTAAAACAGAGAGGTGCTATATTTTATTGGGGAAAACGCAAGGCTTAGTAAAGTGTAGGCATGCGGCAACGTGGAGTTTTACATCCGAAGTTTCCCACGGGTCTATTTGAACTGGATCCAGGTTCAGATCCTCATCCCGGATCGTTCCTCTGGCTCTGGGAAGCTTAAACACAGCCCAGGGAAAGTATTTTTAGGCTTTTGTGCAGGTAGTGATTTCGCTTCTCTTTCAAGGGCACATCAGTGAGAGTGATGGTGTGAGAGGAAAGCTGGAGCACAGGTCAAAATCAAGCAGCTCAGCACCAGCCCTGGATGGACTCCTCACCTGTGAGGAAAGACCTGCTACTTACTGCAGAGTCCAAATTCCCTAAAACTACAGCAGATTTTAAAATTTTGGCCTAAGAAAAGCCATCAAAGCTTGACCATCTAGGTTTTACACACTAAATGTTGATTCGGATTGAAATAACCTGCACAAAAAAGTAGACTAAATAGTCCAGTAAGTTGTGGATCACTCAAAAGAATCTACTAAGTAGTTTGAAATCCTCCAGATATGCAAATAGTATATCAGAATCCTAAAAAAATGCAGTAACAGATTAAAAATAAAGCAAATCACAGATTCTACGGGCTCAAACAGAAAAAGGAAAATTTCCAGAAAAATGAAAGACGGTTTATAGTCATTGAAGACATATGAGATGTTTCAAGAAGTTATTTTTTTATAAAGCGAAGAAAAGTTTCCTCCTGAATCTCAGCTTCACTATCTTTTAGAAAAACCACCCTGTGCTCTGACACCAGTGGTACCTCACCTACAGCGCTGAGACGTCAAGCGGGGAGTGGTGAGCCTTGCTGGTTATATTGTTTTATTAACAAATTGTCTACCTTCACACAGTTCTTACACCTGTGTAACTTTACTTTTTCAACACCTATTGCTTATTTTTCCTTTCTTGTCACCACTGATCTTTACACTCATTTGTACCTTATTTTTGTCTGCAAGCTCTTTTGTTGAGTTTTGCATTTATTTTTACATCCCATCTGCATGGAAGGAGCAGTAGGGGCTTGATCTTGGTATAATACACACAGCAACAAATAAAGAGGGAAAAAGAGAAGGAAGAAATGCCAAAACGATCTGCAGATCTTCTTTGCAAGTGTACCTCTTTGGTGAAATGCATTTGTACGTGTCAGGAGCCTGGTGGCACCTTCAATGTATTGTTAATATTCTGGTTATCATGCAAGAAGTCATTGATGAACAAGTTTAAGCAGTGTGCAAACAACATTACCTGCTGAGAAGTGTTAAGGTACCTATCATACCATGTCAACTTGACAGGCTTCATGTTGTGTTTCTGATTATATTTAGTCATATAAAATTAACTTTTCCTAATGTAACGTGTTGGGTATGCAACGTGGACAAAACAATATTTATTTAGGCTAAAACCTATTTGTATTCAGATTTACTAATGAGAATCACAATATGATCAAAATCCCCGACTCATTTAACGCATTTATGGAGTGACAGGACTGGAGTGCCTCCAGCCTTAATCCATGTAAGAGGTGATAAAGCAGGAGGGTTTTGCAGATATTCGTGTTGTCCAACAGTGCCGGCTCCGGGCTCCGCACAGCTCCTGCCTGGCTGCAGCAAGGCTGAAGCCATCTCTGACTTGCTTGGTGCTGTGCTTACTTCCATGCAGGTTTTTTTAGAGCTATTTAGAGCATTTTTTAGGAAATGACAAAGGCTGCTCTCTCCCCTTCCTTTCTTTTTTTCCTCTTTTTTCAAATATTCTTTTTAAATTATTTTTTCCTTTATTTTTCCTTTTTTCCTTTTTTCCTTTTTTCCTTTTTTCTTTTTCTTCATTTTTTTCCTTTTTTCTTTTTTCTTATTTTCTTTTTTTTTTTTTTTTTTTTTATATTTTGATTGGTTTTCAGGTTAGCAATAACATTCATATGCTCCTTGGGGTGTTTTACTGCGAGAGATAATATCCCAGCAACACAGGCCAAAGCAAAAACCCTAGCAGTAGAGTTGGTCTCCACTTTTCCCTGAATACAGTGGCTAAAACAACCTGACAGCCACCAAAACAGCTTTAATTAAGTTGAAAGAAGAAAAATGTTAAATGTTTAAACCAACCAGCAAAAGATATCAGCAGTCGCAGGCAGAAGCTTTGGTTTCCTTTGGTTCTTTGCCATTGCAAATTTAAGGTTCAGTGACCCATTCCTACCCCACTGGCTGTTGGGCAAAGGATCAGAATTTATTAATTATTATAAAAGCCTGGGAGGGGGCCTTCATAATTAAAATCTCAGAATGCAGCTCCTCATTTTCAACTGTTTTCAAGCTTGCTGTACCTATCTATCTCTGCTCAGATGAAGTTCAACCCCTAGCATGAATCTGAATTCTCAGAAGAATTTGAGGGGAAAAATTGCAAAAAAGAAAGCTTCAGTATTCTGTGCAGAAAATGGAAAGGTAAAAAGGAGTGCAATTAGCCAATTCAGTAAAAGGTAGGGGAAGACACAAAAATGCCTTTTTTATTAATGCTCTTACCAGCAAAAGTGTTGAGGATTAAAAGCTGAAATTTGGCATGGAACGACTCCTAAACCTTGTATTAGAGGAAACAAAACGACTGATTTATAGGCACTTGAAAATTGCTTCCCATACTAGCCCATTAATGGCTAAATTGTGCTTAGTCTTTATGCAGCACCACTCTCTTGGCGTGGGATGCTCTTGCCGTCCTGCCATGCGGCCCCTCCAAATTTCCAGCAATGCCCAAGGCCATGATCAAACTCATAATTATTAAGAAAAGAAAATATTTAAATACATTACAAGAACATTATTAATGTGAGATGTAGGCAGCATAAGTGAGCCTGGGAGTTGATGAGGGGCTATGGCAGATAAAATTTTTCTTTACAGCCAAGACCTCCAGCACCAGTTTTCTAAGAAAAAGCTCTATTTCTTCTTATTGTTGGAGTGGGGTGACAGCAAAATGACTGTGTTTTGTCACTTGAAATGATTTTGGAATTAAGTAATCCCCAGTTTACAAAAGTTTAAAACATAACTGGGAACAAAAGGTTCCGCTGTTAAATTAAAATGTACTTCATGGATTGAAATCAGCATGCAAAGCGCCGAGAACTCACAACAGCAGCGACATACAAGTTTGTGTTTTGTGTTGTGATTACTGCGTACAACTCCGCTTTCAGCGTGGCTTGTGATGTTGCAGGGAACGGGCTGGAAATTAAATCCATGCCTAATACGCTTAACTTCTGAAGTCAACATGCTCTGTTCTGCAGTCAGTGCTACCCTGCAGTAGCCGTGTGCTGCCAAGGAGTGTGCGCGTGCAAACTGCACCATCGCGCTCAGGGCAGACAAAAAAGTTTATTTTGACACACAAGGGCTCTAATTTTCCCTGAATATAAGAAATTCTGAGCAGGTGAGAGGAAAGCGGAAGGGGAAGAGGAAGGGGAATGGAAGGGGAGGGGAAGGGAAGGGAAGGGAAGGGAAGGGAAGGGAAGGGAAGGGAAGGGAAGGGAAGGGAAGGGAAGGGAAGGGAAGGGAAGGGAGGGAAGGGAAGGGAAGGGAAGGGAAGGGAAGGGAAGGGAAGGGAAGGGAAGGGAAGGGAAGGGAAGGGAAGGGAAGGGAAGGGAAGGGAAGGGAAGGGAAGGGAAGGGAAGGGAAGGGAAGGGAAGGGAAGGGAAGGGAAGGGAAGGGAAGGGGGAAAGAGGGAAAGAGGGAAAGAGGGAAAGAGGGAAAGAGGGAAAGAGGGAAAGAGGGAAAGAGGGAAAGAGGGAAAGAGGGAAAGAGGGAAAGAGGGAAAAGGGAAGGTAAAAATGAGAGCAAACTCTGTTAAAATATATCAAGAGAAATTGATAACAGTATTGCAAGTAGTCAGTGCTGAGGAGAACTTGGCTTCTCCATAGGCCTTGACTAGTGCATCTTTCTCCACCCTGGCAATAAATTGGCTGCCCTAAGCTTGGATCTCTCCAGATCAAAGTACCAATCAGTTTGGTTTAGTTTTGTAATGTTACATGTTATGTGTTAAAGAAAAGCGTTAAATAATCAAAGCTTTGCAAAGTAGGTTTTAGAAGTCCATAATGAGTGAAACAGACACTCTCTGCAAAGTTACCTATTTCTAGAAATGAAAATAGAACTGTGCAAATTGGAGTGTTTTGAGTAATATAGGGATAGGTGCATGGTAAGAGCAGAGTTTTTCATTATCTATCCTAATGGCTCATCAGGACCAATACCATGGTCATGTCGTGATCTTGATTCCAGTGATGAGGAAAAAGATGATGCGACTCAGATTCAAAGATGAGTAGAAAACTCGTACCTTGCGTTACCATATTTAAGGAAGTGACCCATCAGTGAGAGTTAGGGCAATATCAATAGAGAAGGAAAAGAATTCAGGGCTGCAGGATAATAGCAAACGAAAGCCATAAGACTATTGGCTTCTGTAGTCTCGTGCCAGAGAGGGGATGCTGTTAGAGCACTGCTTCAAAGGACTTGGCTATTTAGAAAGTCAAATAAATAATTTTTTGAACCTTTCACGTGGGAAGGTAGTGACTAGGAACCCGTCTGCATTCAGCTTGCCTTCATCTTTGTTTGGTGTTTGGTGGGAGCGTAGGAAAACACACAGCGATATTACCTGTGCTAATGTGAACAGAGCTCAATTCACAAGAGAATAGGTGCACAAATGTGGGTGCACACAAGTGTAAGCCCCAATTCGAGAATGTGTCCCTGGTTGCCTGAAGGAAAAAAAAACCACTCCTGGCAAGTTGAGAATGCATTATCTCAGTATTATAGCTGGGAGATACCGGAGGAATTTTCAGTATCAAATATTTGTACATGGGTCCAATTTATTAAAAGCAAATATTGACCATTCAGTTCTTAAATATTTTAAATAATTTATTCTAAATATTTTGATACCGAAGTAAATTAATGCTAAAGCATTTCTTTGTTTGTGCCAAATCAGTGCTTCCCAGTAGGAAGTTAGTCCATCTTTGCAAGCAAGCTTTCATTCTCAGTAGGCAGTCCATTTCTGTAGAGTGCCATTAAGTTAATTTCAAAAAGAACCAGTAAAGGTATATGGAGCAGGCAGTAATAGCATGGAAAATATCCAAAATTACTAGACCCCAGCAACAGAACTTAGATGCCATTTTCATGCACTAATAATTTGTAGTTTACATATTGAAGGTAACTATAAACTGACTACTTCCTTGGGTAAGTCTTGCAGGTAATTGCAAATATGCTGTTAGTGCTGTACCTTTCCCCGTCTGAGAACAGCATCTCTAGGAATAAGAACTGAAAGCATGATTTTCACATTATTATCAAGAAGTGATATAGAGTTTCTGTGTCACCAAGAATATTAAATTTACTTGTGACCAAACTATAAAAGTACAGCAATTTTTAAGATAGATTCCGTAACTAGATATTGTAATATTCTGCATACTATTGTCTTTGATTTAAGTCAAAGCTTGTATTAATAACGCATATTTGATTAATATGCTTAACTACACACATGGAAAATTATATATTTCAAATCAGAAAAATCTTTCAAAACTACCCTTTATTTTGGCTGAGAAATTTAGTGCATGGAAAGAACAGCATACGCACGACAACATTATTTACTCTTGGGTGTAATCCAAAGTAATTTGTATGAGAAGTGGGACACAGACTTTCCTGTTGTTTGAAAGGTATTCATGAAGAATTCTGTATTTTCACATTACTACTGCCCCAGGAGCTGCCGGTTGGATTGCTCTCATATGAAAACCAGTTGCATCAAGTAGGCTGGATTTAAACAGAAGGTTAAACAAGGCAGTTCTTCATTACCCCCGAGGCTACTGACAGCCTAGTGCTCAAACCACTGGTACTGTTCAATCTGGTAATGGTGGTGGAATTTCAGACCACGTACCCAGCAGTTTTGCTCCAGTGAAGCCAGGGGAGAGACAACTGCCTTGGAAAGTGAAAGGAGGACCTGGTCCCACCTTGTTAAAGCCAAAGGAAAGACTCCTGCTGGTTTCACTGCTCTTTGCATCAGGATCTACACTTGGGACAGAGTTTTCCAAGCGGGCCTATTAATAGAAATACTTGGTGAAGGCTTCCAACCGCAAAAGTTTACATACTACATTTATGCCAATCAGTTGGTGCTTTCTTTCCTCACAGAATCTACATTTCACAGTTAAACTCATAATTCAAAAATTTTCAAGATTTGAGTCTGCGATGTTCTTTAAACCAATCCATTTATGTCCTGGTGGACATTGAGGTGCCCTGGAATCACTTTTGTTGCAAATCACTTATAAAGTTTGTTGCAAAAATTTACCATGCCTCCTCTAAGGGACCACAGTAAGTTTTTCTGATAGACACAATCATGGACCAAGATCAACAATAAAATTTGTTAATTTTTCATCTTTTCTGGAAGCCATTGTGATGTGGTAAAACAAACAAAAAAACCCACTGCCTCAAGACCACTGAAGTGGCATTGCTTGGAATATTTGGAAAGAAAAGTTAGAAAGTGTGTAAGAGTCTGAGATCACCACTTGCAAAATGAGCAGTTTCCACCCATTTAACTGTAGCCCAGGTTTCACCAGTCGTGCCAAGTGGAGATCTTACAGTTGGCGTAACAGGCAGGTGGTGGTAATTGCAACGTCGGGCCAGCTCGCCTGCTAGGAACATTACAAACTCAATTTTTGTCGTGAGAGCAGGAGCCAGCACAACAAATTAGGAAATGTGGTGTGTAAACCACAGGACAGCATTGCTGCCCTCAAAAAAGACATCCAGCGAGAAGATTATTCAGTGAGAAGAGGGGATATAAATAAACAAATCCATTTGTCCATTGACCATCTAAGGAGAGTTCACAACAAAAGGCACTTTTTGCCCAGTATTCTAATGAGCCATACATTAACTCTCAGTGGGCAAAAGGTTTATATCAAGGTTCTCAAACTGAGTAACTCCCTTTGTTCACATTCCCACGTAGCAGCCTGGATGATCTCAATATATCTGGGCATCACAAGGAAGTTAAGGGCCTTTGACTTTTGGAGGTATCTAATGCTTTTGTATCTAATGCCCAGTTAAAGAAAAGCTCACTCCTTTCCAAACCTAAGGAAAGGGTTTTTTTTTGCAGCTGGACACTGGGCAGGGACTCGTTCCTGCTTCCGTGAAGGCAAGGAAAGGTGTCTCTGTGCCTTCCTGTGGGTACCCTGTCCCACCCTGACCCTGCTCCTCCCCAGCTCCGGCTGCCTCTCCCCAGGGCACGGGCAGGGTAAAAGGATGTAAAGGCCGAGAACAGAAGCACGAAGTCATAACCCTCCCGTAGGGATGCCCTGTAGGCAGCGGAGGAAATGTAGTAAGTACAACTAAAATTGGATTTAATAATTGCCACTAATAAAGGGGCAAGCGCATACAGCCAGTTACTATGCTGTCGGCAAAATGAATTGCTCAAGGCACATTAACAGTATATTAGTTGACATATACTCAGTGAGTAAATTGTAATTAAACTAACTAAATAGTAAATATGTAGACTGTGTATGACAATTGTTCCTTTTAAAAATCCTTTACATACCAGTGATAATTATTGACTTACACGCTTTAAACAGAAAATCAAAACTAATGTATATATCTTTCAGCCTTTAAAATGTTTCTGATTGGTCTTTTTATTTTTTCTATTGGTAAATGAAAGAATGATGTCATACAGCAGCATTAAGTACTATTAAACAAACCATAACTAACATTTGCTGCATAAATTATACATAAGCTGACACTTTTATGCACTTTGTGAAGAATTGCTTCATGGGTTATGCAATCTTTTCCAAAACAAGTTCCAAAGAATAACATCACTAGTTATGTTTCATAGCTACAAATTGGTAACTGAATTAACATTCATTTATTAAGTTTACATGGAGAAGTCCTCTAATTCAAATGCTTGCAGATTATAATTTATTTTTATCTGAGGTATAATTTTTCATATCTTGTTTTTGCCAAAGTCAATATAACCTGAGCCAAACTCTGCTTCCAGTTCTCCATTTGTACCCTCCTGTTCTTGGCTACTTACCTAGATGAGTCTTTTCTAGCTGGGAAGGTAAATAAATGAGCTTGCTTCACCAAACAAGTCTTTTGCAAAATTCTGATTTTCAGGCTATGATTCTCGAGTTAATATTGACAGCTTTAGGATCCTACCCTTGCAACTTCAAAAAAAAAAAAAAAGAGAAGAGAAGAAAAAATAGAAGAGAGAATCACTTTTGTATGTATGGAAGTTGAGCAACTTATCTGTCAGGAGAGAGAGGTTGAATACAGTATTTTTTAATAATTTGTTTTATTTCTCCTATCCCAATATAATCAGCAAGTCAAATACTGGAGCAGGTGTTGAGTGGGGCATTATGGAAAGGCTCTTTTCCATGAATAGGCTCCATGAAAGTAGCAAAACCCACTTGCCTTCTGGGACACACGCTGCCGTAGCTCTTGAGAATTTACACTAGCATAGAAGAGACTATAAAAGAATGGCATAATAATCACATGTAATGTTAATAAACAGGAAAAAGAAAGTGAGGGAGAACATAGATAAAGAGATAAAAGAGCAGTAGACAACAAATGTTGTGGTGGACCTTGTACAAACCAGAAGACAAATAGGGAAGAAGGAATCACTGGGGTAACCAAGGGACATGCTGCAGGCATGACAGTCAGATTTAGGTAAGGATTCAGCAGCTCAATGATGATAGAGAAATATTACTGCAAGCAAATTTTGTGGAAACCTTTACATTCCTGGCTCAAAAAGAAGTACTGCTACTAACAGACGGAGTAAGCGAAAGAGGTCCTCACTAAATAGAGGGTGAAACAATAGGAGGTGACACAAATATAAATCTGTTCTTGGCAGACAGCTAGGTTAAAGACTTTATAGAACTAGTCATAGCAAATAACCTCAGATCGGGTTGATTCATTTCAAATTAAATGGAGAGACAAATAAAGCCATGTAAGTTTAGATTTCCTATTGCAAAAGAGGAAACATTATTAAACATCAAGGCATGAAGTTAGCTGGACCGCAGAGATCAGAGACCAGAAGGTTACACCACCTACACCATTGGCAAGGTGGACAAGTTTGGTGGAGTGGCATAGGGACAGAGACACCCCTGATGCAGTGGTCCCCATGGATCCTGCTGTCCCAGCGTCCTGCACAGTACAGACACAGATTGTTATGATGCAAGATTATACAGTCAGTCATGTTGAACAATCCTTCCCTGCACAGGGCTGCATAGTCCATTTTTGACTTGTTCCAGATTCTTCCAGATGCTTTATCTTGCATCTGAAAATTAGTTCTTTCTTAAAATTGGAGGAAAAAAAAGTATTGGAGAACAAATCCATCCTATTTCATTGCAAAAGCATTTAACCAACACTTTTTCATTGTCCGCGAGCCTATCTAACCATATTTCATGTGTCTACGTGCTGATTCATGACAGCCTTGAACAAGGTTAGACCGAGTAAGACCAAGGTGCAGAAATAACCAGGTGAGGTTCTTTGACCTGTGGTATGCAGGAAGCCAGGCTGGATAACCAGGAATGATTGAACACTTTGGATCTATTAAATCTGTTCAACATGGCTGAAGTTTGAACTTCACTGATAAAATCATTACAGAGTATGTCTTGCATGGATTGAAGGGAGAGGGAAATGAAATATATAAAAAAGCCGTCATGACTGAAATTATTCTTTAACATCCATAGCCTTTAAAGTTTTTCACAAAGCCTAATGATACCGCACCATTTCTCTGATTTAACTCACATTCGTTCAGATTGGCCTGGGCCAGGGATGTCCTGCTTCTTCCTGGACTATTTCCATAAATGGGATAAGGAGGTTTCAATCAAATCCAGGCAACTTTCTCCTAAGCAATGTACTTAGCAGTAGAGAAAGAAGATATTTACAAGTTTAGAAGATGTCATTTTTAAAAATACCTACCTTAGCCTAAAAATGCTGGAGTTTTTATATAGAATGTTGATTTCTTGCCTTCTCTCTGTTGATTTTTACCTTCTTTCCATTGCAAAATCAGACCTGTCAAAGTAAAGATGTGTTGGTGCTTTTTAGGCTGTTGCTGGAAAAAAATAATTATAAATCTGCCAAATACCACAAAAAGTTGAATTTAACTATTCTGCTTCTCTATTTCACTAATTCAAGGTTGAACTTCAAAACCTTGTGGGACTATTTATAGAAGGCAGTAGGAATTTTTTCCTTCAAAAAGAAAACCAAGGGCATAAAATATAACAAAGTTATGTTGAGAAGACTTCAAGATACAAGATGGAAAAAGCTATATAACACTGCTCCAGAAATGAGTACTTATAAAAAGGGGGTTTGGGATTTTATTTTTTTTTTTTTCCGCATTGTCTCTTGTAGCTGCCATCTAATCCAATGGATTAGATCATTCAGGGCTCTAAATGAAACACAGAAATTCTTCTCTTTGTCAGCGTTGGAGAACATACCACGCAGAGTCCCAGCTGGGTCTGTGCTGGATCCAATGCTATTCAATATTTCATTAACAACTTGGATGACAGAATAGAGAGTATACTTTGGATGACACCAAACTGGGAAAGATCGCAAGTATTAAAATTCCAAATTATTTTGGAGCAAGTATCCTAATGATGACATTTAATAAAGATGAGTGTAAGGCACTATATATAGGAAGAAAAATCTAATCCACACAAATACAATGATGGAAGTATGCAGAAAGTGACCTGGAGGCTACAGAAGACCTCAAAGTGTTTATGAGTCAACAAACACAGTGCTGTTACAAAAAGGCAAATAAATTTCTGGGATCTCTGCAGAGCACCATTAAAGCCTTAACAAAAATAAGATGTCCATTTCTTGGCATTAGTCTTTAAAAAAGAGATGAAGAAAAACTGGAAAAAAGTGGAAAGGAACATAATAAGAAATGATAAACATTTTAGAAAGGTTGTGATGAGTTTGCTTAGTCTAGAAAGAGGAAGGGGATACTCAATACTCTTTTCATTTTAAATATATTTATGTACATATGTATGAAAGCATATATATGTAAATCATTATTTTAAATAAGGTGACAAGCACTTTTTTTCCATGTCCAAACAGGGCTGGACAAGAAGTAACAGGTTTTAACTTGCAGGAAGGGAGGTTTTCAATCTGAAAGGATAATTAGGCACTGGAGCAAATTACCAAGGGAGGTTGTGAAACTCACTGGCAATTTTTAAGAACAGATTAGACATACATCTGCCAACACTCATGTAATTTTAGTTGGTCCAGGTCCAGGCCACAGAAGGAAAAGGGCCCAGATCCATCTTGCCTGATGGGAGAGACACCTAACTCTGGGAACTGACCGTCCTGGGAACCTCCGAAGGACCATTGGAGGGGCAGAGGTGATAACTTCTGCATACTGCAGAGCCAGAGGTGACTGCATCCCTCACCTACTTGCTGGAGTTAGCTGGAATCAATCTGGACATCGGTATCTTCCAGCACAGGATCCAACCAAACATCCCCTCCACCCCACCTGCTTCTCAGAGCACCTCTATATATGGAATCGTATATCCTGAATGAGAATCAACTCCCAACACAGAGCGTAAGGCGGACATCCAGGATATACAGGTCTTATTTTTATCTGAATGCACCACTTCTGCACCCAAAACCACAAGTCCCAGGCCTGTACAGTCAAATAGATCACAGTTTAAAAATCAAGACTTTCAGGTTCAATCTCAGCCACCAGTACAATATTCAGCAATTAACTAAAAATAGCATATAAAAAATAAAAGTTGTTATATAAGCAAAAATAATATGGGTTTTGTCATAGCAGCTGCATCTAGGTACCTACACCATCTACAGTCACCCCGCAGCACCACCGCTAAGCAATCCCCATTGCATTCCGTGGCAGGATGCCACCAAGAAACAGAAAATTCCAATTTTTACTCTTTCTTTTCTAATTTTATGTCTACTGCCCTGCAACCCGAAATAGTGTGCGTCAGGGGCATATCCACTAAATAACAGGCTGGGCTTAAAACGTCTGTCCAGGAATTCTGCCCTTTGCTAAGAGACTAAATGCTCCTACACGGCCTCCTCTCTGGCCAGGCTCGTGCCCATCTGCTCGCATGGCTTAGTGCCTGTGGCAGGTCGGCGTGCCAGCTTCGATGGGTCAGGGATGCCAAGCTATGACAGCAGTAGATGGACAACCTGCCTGGCGCTGCCATGCTCTCCTTTCCAAAATCAGTCCTCTTCATGCTGGTTTTGTGTATCGCCTATCAGGTAGCAAACGGAAAGCACCTGAAGGATGGAGAACAGAAAACATAAAAGGCTTGGGGATATTTGCTCTTTCCAAAAAATCGGGCTTCTAGGAAACATATAAAGCCCATTTGGGATATAAGATATTATAAAAATATTGCCCATAGGAACTCTCTGAAAGCAAACCTTTGGCAGTGTTTCAGTAGCTGCATTAGGCAACTCTTAGGCAAAAGTATTACTCCCAGCAATTCCGGGCATTTGTGTGTGAAGTGCCTCTCCTCCTTTAGGCTAATTAATAAACAAACAGTATCGACGAACAGACCATAACACCCAGACTGGGGTCAACGCATGGAGGTCCACCACATGGAAAGTACGTGCGCGTGGTTGAGGATGTCTATCTCCGTCTGGCTCCGGGCACAGCTCCCGCTGCCCCGAGGCCAGGTGAGAGGGCAGGGATGCTGCTGGAGGCGGGATGGGTGCTTCAGCTTTTGCACAAAACCTGGTATCTCAGAGTGTGTTTGGACATGAATTCAGGGGCAACTTCACACGAGTGAGGTTAACAAGGGTGAGGTGAACTTCTTTCAGACAAAACCACCTCGGAAAACCTCCATCCCCACTGTGAGATGGGGTGGGTGAGAAGGAGGAGGTCTCCTGTTTGGGTGCCTCGTCCTTTCCTCTCCAGAGACCTCCTGCCAGCCATGAAGCCGCTCAAAATATGCAGCCACTCCTTGGGCTCACCTGGGATTTCAGGGGGGATGGAGGAACAGAAGCATGTTTTCATTAACACCTTTTTTATTTTGGGAGAGAAAAACCACGTGTGGTGTGAGTGGTCTTCACCAATACGGAAAGAGGCACTCAGTATCAACGTGAGCATAAACAGCCCCGGCTGAGAGCACAATAGCTCTGACTGCGCTATCAGAAAAGAGAGCCAATAAAGACATTTTGAGATTTCAGAGCATAAATCACTGTCAGGAAGCAAGGCCATGTTTTCTTGGTGTAAACGTCAGGAGTAGTTTAGTGTTCTGCTCCTACACCTGAAAATCAGCTGATTTTACATGCTAAATGCTATCGATAAGAGATTTCAGGCTGACAGAGCAGCTCAGGCACTAGAGGTTTTACCTCCAGGACAAAACATGCAAATGTGGGAGCCTTGGAGGAGGTGCCAGAGACGGAACTGGCACGTGGACCAAACTCTGCAAAGCATTTATCAGTTGTAGAGGCGGTGCATCCACAGGCAACTCTGGGAAAGCAGAGCCTTTCCCCCCGCCCAGCCGTTTTCTGCATATAAATGAAATGTTTCAGTCTGTCATTCAAAGCTTTTCCACCAGTATTAAAAGCTGATGCACATTAAAGGCAAGTCAAGATGATGAAAAAAAAAAAAGATATTTTTCTCACTGATGAGAAATTCATGTCCCCAGAAAAGGAGCCGATGCGATGACATTTTACTGGGTGCTCATTTGGTTGAGATAATGCGTAGCTGTGAAACTCAGAAAGTTGGGGATAACTTAATTGATACAATAAAGGAGAAATGAACCAAAAAGTGCTTTTTTCTCTTTGTTGTGATGTTATTGCAAAAGCCTGGGACAAGTACAGTATCCATTATCAAGCTATGAGAAATACCCAAAGATTTCGTTGTGAAGAACAAGGGAAAATCCTGTATAAATTTAAAGAAAGAATTGTCATAAATGGTGTCTGAATGTGTGGTCTCCAGTGATCAAATAAAGATGAAGAGGACAAGGAAGCAGACATGTTTTAAAAGATCACAGCTCTCCATGAAAAGACGCTCTCCTCTGGATGCAGCACCTGGTGCCTTCCCATCCATGCCACTTCCATGGTGTGTCATGCCACCAAAAGTCAAACTGAATTCAGTTGACTGTTTCACTGCTGAAAATGGACAGGACATGGACCCGTTAGAGCGAGGCCAGAGGAGGCCACAAAGATGATCGGAGGGCTGGAGCTCCTCTGCTGTGAGGACAGGCTGAGAGAGCTGGGGTTGTTCAGCCTGGAGAAGAGAAGGCTCCGGGGAGACCTTAGAGGCCCTTCCAGTCCCTAAAGGGACTCCAGGAGAGCTGGGGAGGGACTCTTGATCAGGGAGGGAAGTGATAGGATGAGGAGGAATGGTTTTAAACTGGAAGAGGGGAGATTTAGATGACACATAAGGAAGAAATTCTTGACTGTGAGGGTGGTGAGCCCCTGGCCCAGGTTGCCCTGAGAAGTTGTGGCTGCCCCATCCCTGGAGGTGTTCAAGGCCGGGTTGGACGGGGCTTGGAGCAACCTGGGCTGGTGGGAGGTGTCCCTGCCCAGGGCAGAGGGGTTGGAATGAGATGATCTTTAAGTTCCCTTCCAACTCAAACCATTCTATGACTCCATGATTTTATCATTCTAAAATGCCTGCTCATGGCCTGTGTTTGCTCCCTGAGCCAAGGGGAGGCACAGCATAGGTCATCACACCCCTTCCCATTTGAACTCCAACAACTCTCACACTTCCCCCTGGCAGTGACGGCTCTTCTGGAGGATACCGATCTTCCCCCACAAAAGAAAACAATGGTAAATCAGAGCAAGACAAGTCATGCTGAAATAGTGTTAATATCTTCTCCAGGAGGGAATGCCTTCCTGAGGAACCATGTCGAAAATGCACCTGATCTAGGACCGCAAGGCACAGGCTGTGCTTCAGTCCTAAAGACCGCACGTGCGCATTCTCAGCCATGTAGAAAATTATCCCCAGCAAAGCTGGTCACGTATTAAACACCACACTCCTTGCTGTTTTCAGGAGTCGGGTCGCAGTGCCTGACGTGCGGGAAGGTGGACACGTGGAGAGACAGAACGAGTGTAGATCATTACAGGAACCACAAAGGGCGAAACGGTGAGTGATAGCGCCGTAATGGAAAGCCGGGAGTGTGACAGCAGGGACGCCGCTCGTCTGATCCGCAGCTTTGAACGATCCTGCACAACTTACGGAAACAAACTCATCTAAAAATTCATTGTTGATCCCACTTTTGATTCAACCTCTGAATATGTCTGCTTACGTTTTAGGTTCCTTACCTGTGACATTCACTGAAAATTAAGGGGACAAGGGAAAGTGTAAGCCAACAACAACTAAATTGGGATTGAATATACCCCCCTATGTTTCTTGCATTTGTATTCATCTCCCCCTGCAATCACCCCTGTTTATACCATTGGTTATTATCTATATTTCCACAGCACAAGAGCTTGAAGCTGCGATCAAAGCATCACTGTGCCAAACGCTGTCTCAGCACCATCGCAGGAGCCAACTGCTGCCACCAAGGGAAACAAAACCAGGGGTGAGGGAGAAATGTGGGGACATGGGTGAGCCACCCAAGGGGACATCCGTGCCTGGGCGCCTGGTCCCATGAGTCTCCATCCAGCCAGATCTGGATGGCACTGCGGCTGAGGGCATGGTAATGGTTTCAATTCTTTTCAGCGATACAAGTAAAGCAAGCCATCCTGCTTTATTTTATTAAAGTCATATGTTATTCTGGAATTCTGTGTTGCTGTTATTCTGCCTGCTTAGTCTGGCAGTCTAAGTATATTTGAAAACCAATAAAATAAAATATTACCAAAAAACATAATACTCTAGAAATCCACTCCCTTCTGTAATTACAGTTTAACGTCTAACATACTTTGTGCTTCACGTTCAGCAAACTTTGATACAGTACTTAGACTGAAATTATGGTGCACCAGAGTAACATACATTTGCTGGCAATGAAAATGGGAAATAATTTCTCTTTTATAATTAGGGGATGTCTGCAGGATGGAGGTGCTATTTGTTTGTCATCACAGAATATGCCTGCCTTGTGTCAGGCAATCAGTTTGACATGTGGAGTTAACTTTAGGTTATCCAGACCAGGCACATGCATTTGTTCTCCATTTTCTCTACTGTCTCACAGCAAGTCAAAACGCAAACATTTCCTAGGCATGTTATATAGAAGGGCAGCATTTTTCTTGTAAGGAATGTTTGTTTGTTATTTTCTTAGTCTCTTATTCTCAAAATACTCTGTTAGCAAAACCACAGAGAGACATATTCCTTATCCACATGAACTAGGAGACCGCAAGTTTTAAGAATCAAAATAATAAAAAATGTTAAAAAGACATGTGCTGCTGTATAATGATGGGGAAATACTTGGGGTTTGCTCTTTTGCCAGCATTTGTGGCATATTTCTAGACGTGATGTTAGTAATATAGACCGTGTGAACAAAGTTTGGAAAGCAACATCTTTTAATTGAATGGCTCCAGCAGTAATTATTATTTGCTCTCTTGTTAATTAATGATTTACAAATGGCAGCCAGAACAGTATGGTTAAATTACTTCTTCAAGATGACTTAAAGCTCGAAAAGGGTTGCAATTACCTTCTATCAGAATTTTGCCTTTTTTTACTGGCAATTTCTCTTTGACCCTGCAAGAGAAGTCAGAGATTGAACTGGGAAAAAAAAAGAAATTGTGTAATCTGTGTCCTTCCCGCCAAAGTTTCCCAGTCTGTTCACAGGCAATTTTCTATCTCCAGGAGCAGATGCTGATCACAGCTGAACAGTGTTTTACAATCCAGTCTCCCTCACTTGTTCAGGTCCAGAAAAATAAGTTTAACTCTCATGCTGGGGGGTATCTCTTCTTTACACAACCCGGGTAGATAGCGTGCACCTTCCTTCAATATAGCCGTTCCTATCGATTTCAATAAAATACCAGTACCAGCACAGCTGGTCAATCCCCAGCTCTTACCCTGCTGAATTCAGTCAACAATTCAATTATGAATTCAGCAGATGTCTCAGCTCTTTGGGCCACCGGGAATTTCTCAGCTCTAGCGCTCCGGTGAGGCCAAATTTTCAAAAGTGGCCTCAAAAGTGGAAGGGGCTCTCCAGGGACACGGTGGAAGAACCACTGCTTGGGACATTTAAAACCGGAGACAAAACAGTGGTAATTATCCATCAGGGAGCACTCTTTCTGGGAAGGTAAGGTATAGGGGACGTAGTAGGTCTTATTCATCTCCAGTTGCTGTGATCATAGGAAAACCGAGCACGAAGAACTGGAGCTCGCTGTCTACTTATGTATGCAAATTGTCTTCTTTGTGCCTACATTAAACAACAGCCCGTGCAGGAGTAAACCGGATAGGTAATTATCTAGTCTGAATGTGCACATGGTCTTGCACATGGAGATGTGATGAGATGAGATGAGAACATGCACATATTTAGTATGCACCCTTTTACGGGCTGCTTTTGAAAACTTGATCCTTCAGACAGGTACACAAAGAGATTATCATGATTATCTGGCATTTCCTCAAGATCAAGAAATACAGTCACAAGAATCATTTTTTCATCATTTCATTTTTTCACCATTTCATTCATCATTTGCCTTCGTAATTTAGAGGTATGATCATAACTCAAATGTCACTTAACAAAGTAATACAAAAATCAGTACACATTCCTGCCATTACATCGCGCATCCGCAGAGCGGGAGAGCATTGCCTGAGCACCACTTCTCTCCCAAAGTCATTTTAACCTATCAAGCTCCACGCAAACTTTTATGCAGGAAAATAAAAGCGATTTTATTTTCCGAACGATCTTGTTAATTCCTATGCAGGATATTTTCTATTTCACACAATGTACTGAAAATTCCTTCCCAAGGAAAAGAAGGGGCTGGCAAGCAGAGGCCACCGCTCCGGTCAGGGTGCAGCTGCAGTTCACTGCTCCTTTCTGAAAGCGTGTCCTGCAATTTTACCCATTTTTCCCAGAAGATTAAAGTGAAAAATAATACAAGACCTTACCATTGTCACAAACCCAGAAGGAAATAAGTCATGGTGGGAGCTGAGACGAAGTGGTTTATGTGTGCTACCTTGAAAGGTAGGGCCAGGCTGCAAGTACTTCCCAACAAGGACTCCAGTCTTCAGTTTACTTGAGACTGACCAAATTTAGTCATTTACTTATTTATTTATTTTTATAAACATGCTGGAACTAGCTGTGCTCTCCTAGAAAATTGGTACAGTTAATCCTGGCAGTGTGTCCCACAGGCTGGTGACAGTGGCTTGTCTCCGTAAAGCAGCATCCTAGCCTGGGTCTCAACTGGAAAAGAAAACATTTGAGAGTGGCAAATTTTTTGCAGATGATACGGCATTATTATGTGCTAGCAACAGCAATCCAGGCAACAGAGCTTAGGGCAATAACCAAAACGACTAACAAGGGGAGCACATTTATTTCATTGATTTTAGCATCAGGTTCTAACTCAACGAATTCCAGCAAAAGCGAACAATGGACACAAAGATCTCGGTGAGGAACAGCCAAACTGAGAATACCACACCATGCCCCTGACTTTGAGGGCGAGGACTCCAAATATTTAAGAGAAGCTTTGGGTGAAGTCCCATGCGGTGGAGCAGAGTCCAGGCCCCCACCCCGTTCTGCCACGGCGCTTAGCTCCAAATGCCAGTTAAGCATCTCCTCCAGTTAAGTCCTCTGCTGAGGGATGCAGACATTCAGGCTCCCTCCCTTCCCCCGTCCACTTTCCAGCATGTGAACAGCCTGGGAAAAGCGTTAGACTGACAATACTGAAAGGCGAAGTTGTCACTTTTTCTCCTGCACGGAAGTGAAATAAGAAATCAGACTTCCATAAATCGCGCTGACAGCCTCCCTGATCGGAGACACACTGTCCATTTTCAGTCTCGGATTTCTCTGCGCCGGGTGATAACAAGGGGTACAAATAAATGCCAACTGTCACCTTGGCTTTCATGGTATCGGTGCAATCAAACTGGCAGGAGGGCAAGCCCCCCTGCTTCCCAAGAAACACCCAGGGACCCCTGAGTGGTGGCTTGAAGCACAGCTGGACACAGCTGGAGCCACCCCCATGGGGACAGACAAGCTGGGCATCCCTTTGGCACTCTTTCCCCTCAGCCCAATGCTCTTCAGATCCTGTTGATCACCTCATTGTTTTGCTTTTTTAATTAAAGCCACTCTTTTTTATTTTTATTTTTTTTTACATGGCTACCAATATGGTCTAGCCGATGACATATGGGAAGCTGTAGGACATATTCAGTCATTGAGGTGTGCAGAAAATGTCCCATCTTCCTATAGGATCACAAGAGAGACATCCCTAGATACAGGTGTTGCAGCAAAGGTGTGAAATACAGACAATGAAATTCCCAGCCCTCAGCTAAAGCAAGGGGCAAGGTGTCATTTTATTCAGCACGGCCTCGCCGAGAGCACACTAAAGGACTTCACGGCGGAAAAAGACATTTAAAGCTTTACTATCTGGTAGAGGGTTAAATACCGGCGGTGCTGGCCGAGAGCTTCTCTGCACGCCCGTGTCCTGCTCCGCAGAGCAGCGGGCAGACCCCGCGCCTCTCGCGCCTGGCAGTGATGCGCACAGCGGTCCTTACATCAGCTCGTCCCTGCGCAAACTATTGAGCTGCACGGCAAAAATAAGACAAGGCAACGGCATTCCCTCAAAGATCACGCGGTGCCGAGGAACCGGCGGCAAGGGGAGAATGCTTAGAAATTCACAGTAGGGTCTCATGTTTTATTTTTACTGAGAAGCACGGAATGGCCACACCGGAGGAGATCAGTGATGGAGCCCGCGCCGCGCCGGTGGGCAGCACCCGCCTCTTCAAAGGCAGGTGAAGCCCCCCGTAAGGCCCCGTCCAGCTCGTTCGGGGCGGCACAGGGGGCAAGGCTCCTTTCCCATGCCTCCGACCATCATCTCACAGGCTGCCGCACGGGGTTTGATTACCCTTATCATTATCTGAGCTTCCAGGGCTGCGTATTTTAATAACCGTCATAAAATTATCCAGTCCACTCTGAAACCCAGCCACAGAATTTGTTTCAATGACCCCCTGTGGTAGTGAATTCAGCAGATTGACTATGTATTGTATGAAGAAGGATTTCCTTTTGTTTGTTCACAAAGCATTGCCCTTTAATTTAATCATATGTCCCTTTGCTCTTGTACAGTTAGCTGTACTCTACCCATTTCCCCCCCCACCTCCCTTTTTTTATTTTTTTTTTTTTTTTTTATACAATCTGGACATCTCCGACCCATTCCAGTGCTGGCTATAATTATTTCTCTTAATTCAGTTATTAAAAAATGTCTGCTTGTGGCAGAGGCATTGCGGATCTTTAGTAAAATTGATACAAATATTTTATTAGGATAATTAACAACGTTCAGCACAAGCTTGTTTGGGAGAGCTTTTGAGAAACTGAACGGGTCTGAAATTTGAAACAGATGCAAGACATATTCATAAATAAAACCAGACCAAGTCAAACTGTGGCCTGAATAATAAGACATCACTCACTCTGTTTGCTATATATTTGCAGACATGTTGTTAGCTGCATTTATTACAAAAGTTAGGTGCTTATTTGGAAGCTTTCACTTCTGTGAGCTTGTGATACTTTCTGTAAAACAAGAACCATAAATCATAGTGCGCCAGTTTGAAAACCATGTACCTCCAGATAACCAGCACTTGTCATTAGATTGTCTAAAACAGAGGATTAGCCAAAATACAGATGGAGAGGAAACACAGACTGTTTACGTTGAGTATTTTGGACAAGAGCCCAAAGAAATTACAATCGATATGGATATAGCATTTCTGAAGAGTTATGCAGCAAAAAGTGCAAGAAAATACTCTGACAGAGAAAATAAATAAACCTGACAGAGGTTTAATTCTCTAGATCCTGCACTGTGGATAAAAATTAGAAACATTAAGCCATTAAATCATTTCACCGGTGCTTTAAACAATAGCAGCAGACTTGTATGTTACTGTACAAGTTTAGAACCGTCTCTTTTGTAGACTAGATAAATATTCAGCATTGTAACTCTAACACTTTTCACACTTCCCGTACACTGTGTGACCTATTTCCCAGTCCTTTTTCATGTGGGACAGGTTTTAAATAAAATAGAAATTCCTCTTGCTTCTTACAGATTGGAGTTGATTAAATATTCTACTGATAAAGGGTAAGCAAATGTCAGATTCAATATAATAAAAAGAGAAATGAGAGTTCATACAAGCAGCAAAGCAAACAATCCATTTTCATACTTTATTAGAAACATTTATTGCCATAATGACTGCATTATACTAAGCAAGCAGGTGGAAAGGTGCTCTGTGCAAGATATTCTCAAATATCTTTATTTTGAGGATTTTATATCTCCAATATTTAGACAGATGTTTTATTCCCTATAATATAGTCAGAGTATGAAATGCTGTAATTTCAGTTACTACATAAGGATCAAAATTGTACTTGAAGATCATGGCCTGTCATTGTGATTTCAACAATAATGGTAGACCATTAAATGCTCAATTTTTCTGCTTTGACTTTATATTCCCAATGGTGAGTTGCTTTAGATATAGATGGTAGAGCTCCGTGTGCACCGGCAAATGCTCTGCCCAAATTTGCGGAACACATTGCGAGTGCACTTCTCAGTTATTTTGCTCCCTATACAATTTTATAGACACACAAGTCTGATCCAGGGCCTAAATGGAAATGACAAAGATAGCCAGTTTTTCCTTCTGCGGGCTGCACCGCTATCAAACAGCTGGCACTCGTTATCTTAACAAACAGTGGGAACTGTAATTAAGCAGGTCTGTGTTCAATAAGACACCAGTGCCACCAGTGCTACCCTTTGTAACAAGAATGGTTACTTGTTTCAGAGCTTGACTTTCTCTTAATTTACCAAATCAGGAAGCCCAGTCAGCAAATAATTTAACAAAAGATTTCATTATTATCCTTCATTTAATTTAAGAAAGAATTTAACCTATGTTCAGTGCTCAGGGCTCAGCCTTGCATTCCTCCTGCAGCCAAACTTCCTATTAAAGTCAGTGGGAGCTTTGGCTGCGTAAGTAACGCAGCACTCACTTCGCTCCTAAGATTTTCATTATTACCTTTTGTTTTCAAGGATCTTCTCCTTTGCAACAAATTTTGAAATATGCGTCAGCTGGAGTTTAGGGTGAGAAAAAGAAAAAAAGGAAAAGCCTGACATCTTAACCAAGAAAATTTACTACCAAGTTTCTTCTTTTTATTAACAAAGATCATTAAGACATCAGTTTTTCTTTTACTGGCACCATTCCACAGCCAGAGTATTCACAATGTCTAGGACACTTTCATTTTGTAATCTGGAGGATACAGTATATTAATTTTCAGGATTTATCACAAGAAAAGTGAAGTCATACTAAGTACAGTAGGTGTAACTAACTTTCATGTCAAAAAAGCTGTAAAGAGTGCCAGAAGCTCTGCTGGGCTAATAATAAGCTAAAAGGATATAAACTTGATTAGTCTCACTTAAGAAGCAAGTAGATAAAGTAAGCTTGAAAAGGCCTTTGCTCTTCCTTCAACTTCAGTGGGTTGAAGAGAATCACGAAGCTTATCACCATGAGATACTCGCTATAATGCCTGTATAGTTATTAGTTATATGTTAATTTATACTGTACTACACCCATCCACAGCCACACCAGCAGAATTTGTAATTCTGTCCAAAGCACCAAAATCTTTGCAGCATCTCAGTGCTGTCACACCGTGTCACATTCCCTTAAGTGCACCTTGCGCAGTGATATAAAGCCTCCTTATTAAAAATTTCCAGCTGCTAGTGGAAAATTGTTCCCCAAATGGAGGATGAGGAACGTCCTTCCCTTGCTCTTGCAGGCTGCGGACACGCTGGTGCTACATGCCCTCCACGCTCCCCACTCCTAGGACAGGCGCTTGGAGGCTCCTTGTTGCCCTCTGCCATTGTGGGGGCCCGGGGGGACATCTGAAACGGGACCTGGGGCTGAGCGAGTGCTTGGAGTTCACCGGTGCCGTGGTGTCTTTCCACCTACTGCGGCATCCACCCCCTTCAGTAAAATCAGCTTTAGTACGGACTATGCACGGGCCAAAAATGCATCAAGTCAGGTCCCGCTACCAGGAACATCTCAGAAGGGTAAAGCAAGAGCGGGATAGCAAGTTTGTTGCAACTCTGCTTTTCTAATGGGAAAATGCACCAAAATCCCCATATTAGCAGTCACATTTTAGTAAATTGGTGATCACACACCAGTCTTGGCTTTACCCCTTACTCTCGTGGAATATTGCATGTGTGCCTTTTCCAAAAGTCTTTGAACTTGAGATAGAAAATTATGTCTGGAAATACTTGAGTGCATGGCTCTGACAATTGCTTGCATTTCCACACCGTTACACATCCATACTTTTTTTAACCCTTGAGAATTAAGGCTAGTTAAGGAATAATAATTCTTAGTGTTTTTTATTAACTCTTCTCACTGTGTTTTCACTGTCCTCACTTAACCTTTGCTCCCCAAACACCTATTGCCTCTTGAAGTTGGTGATGACTGCCAGTTAACCAGCTCCTTTCTCATCATTTTCCCAGAAATCACGAGTCTCATTTACCCCCAGGTAATCAGCAGTAACTTGACTGAAAAATGACTTCTGGTCATTCAAGAAGAAAATCAGTCCTGCTTGCCATCCGAGCCCAGACAAGAGGACATAGACTGGGGTTTGGACTCAAGGAGAAATAAGTTGGACCACAGCTTTCCGTCACCGAGCCTTTCCCCAAGCAAGCACGTCGTGGCGGGAGTGGTACCCTAATGAAGAAAAACAGTATATTATCAAATTTAAATTGTAGTTAATGGTGCATATGGTTCTGCATGCTGATATTGATTATTACAGATTAAGATAAGTTTCGGGATGGAATATAGCTGCTGTATGCAGTGACATCTGCAGACCAGGTTTCTCCATCAGGTGCCACGTCAGCGGTGTGTGGAAGAGGCACCGAGAGGGAGGAAGGAAATGGGAACCGGTGCAGGAGATGCTCCCAAAACTGATGGGCAGGGGAGGGGGGAAGGAGAAGGGAACGAGATTGAGGAGGGGAGAGAGCAACGAATATGAGAGGTGATGGGGCAAATAGACCAAAACGTGCAGAGATGGGATGAGACCCATGCCGGGGCGAGCTGTAGTCCGTATGAACAGATGCTGTTTTCCTTAAAAAATGGAAAATATATTTAAAACTATCAACAGAGTGACATTAAGACAGGTCCCACCCCAGAGACTGCCAGGGCTTGGGATGTCCCAGCGAAGGCAGAGAGGAGAGCACGCGTCCGCAAGACCTGCACAGGCAGGTTAACAAGTTTGGGGGACCAAAAATCTCAGTGGTGTTCAAAGTTACAGGCACAGGTCCAGCACTGAAGATATTTTCTCACCACCACCACCACCCCCCCCCCCCCCCCCATTAGATCTTTCATTATCACATTTTATCCAATCATTATATGTATATTTTTGCTAGAAAGAGATAAAGCTGCTGGTGTGAATTAAGGCATGATCTGTAGAACAAGTCAAAGATCTAGGGTTTGAGGGATATTCGGTTTTATTTCCTGGTTTTGGCCAGAATGTAGAAATTATGTTTGTATAAAAAATTACTCACTGCATAAACCACAAACCATTAAAAAATTGTAAGAACAGTGGATTTTGGCAATTATCAGATCAAATGAGTTTCAATAAAACCATATACAGATTCCAAAGGTTTAGGTATTTATCTATGCAAATGAAACAGCTAAAACAGTTTTAAAAGCTTTCCTCTAGGTATTGATTTTAATGCAGCCATCAACGACTTCTTTTTCAGTTTTTATTTTATAACCCAAAGATCTTGACCAGAGATCCCTGACAACCTGCATGCAGAGCAGCCAGGAGGTGCAGCAGCTCCCCGAACCCCAAGAACCTTGCACATCTTGCCTCCAAAACTTCCTTCAACAAAAGGTCAGAGAGTGATTTGCACTCACGGCCCAACTCACAAGGGGCTGTAACACTGGATCCAGCCTGTCTCTGCAACAAGAGGGACCAGCACAGGGCATCTAACCACCGGGACCCTCAAGAGGGCTTAGCGTGATCCAGGCTTCAAACCACCCAGTTCAGAAATGATGAAGACAACATCTGTAGCTCCAACTTGTAGTTTACAAGGAAGGAATAAGGTTGCAGCACTTGCTCCAAAGTGTGGGTGGTGCATGCGATGAAAAAGCTATGCCCACTTCAGCAAGAAACCTCCTAGGAGAGCACAAAAACCTTAGAAGCTCAAGTTTCAAGAGGCCAGACATGCAAAAGGTTTAATAGTTGCAATTATCTGGAGTTTTCGCAAGGCAGTGGTGTGCGTACTTTCACACTGCCATCAGCCCTCTCACCACCCAGCTCCGTGTACCTTTGAAATTCAAACGCACTTCGGCTGGACGGACGTTGGAGGAAGGAAGGCTCAGTCAACACCACAGTGCACGTGGCTTGTAAAGCTTTTTTTTGTGGTTGGCTTGGTCCTAATTTGTCAGAAAAACAAAGTAGGTCAGGTAAGGGGGAAGAGTAAGTCCCCACTCCAGAGAGCTGGAAAATCTCAGCTTTGAAAAATTTTAATATGGGAAGCTCCCAGGTTTGTCTGGATCTCCTGAAAACACCATTTGGGGATGCCGTGCCGCGTGCCCCGCAGAGAGCAGCCAAGCCCAGGTGACATTCAGTGCTTTGGAAACCAAATCATGATCTGGCCTTTGGTGACGGAGTCCTGACGGTCCGCTCCCTACCTGTCCCCAACATATCATAATGATTTAAGCACCAAAACTCAGCCACATAATTAGCAGAAGAAACTGAGGGTTTCTGCTGTGAGGCTGTGATTAAATTAGCCATTTATGGATTTCTGAAAGAAAGGGGACTAAAATGTTTTATAGTGTAGTTAAAAGAACCAGGGAATGATTCCCTCATGTTGAACATTTCCTAATGTCAGAAAGCAGGGTGGATGACATAGAAATCATAAATCCAATTGAGAAGTGTTAAAAATCACTTTAGTCTGCCAACTTACTAGAAATTCAATAAAATGGTATGGGAGAATTTATTTGTGTATGTGCAATAGATATGTGTGAAATTAAACCAGCGGAGGTGTCCGTGTGCAACACATGCACGACAGGGTGAGGTTCTCCATCGCCCACGTATCACAAGCAGGGTAGAAAAGGGGTTCAGGAACACAGTCCCCGGTGGCTGACTTTGGGAGGCGAGAGGGGACGGCGTGGGGTGGCAGGACGGGGGTGGTTTCTTTAGGGCCAATTCTGCTCTCTGGCTGGTGGCCCCATTGCACCCGCACACTGGGGATGGCCCCGGTGCTTCCAGAGAGGTTGCTATTTATCTTTATGTTGCTTTTTTTGCTTCACTCATCCCATTTAATGTTTATTAACTCACGTTTTGCCTGCGTGGAGTGGGACTTTTGAGAGGCACGAAATAACAAAACGGGGCTTTGTTTTCCAGCCGGATTCCCTCCACGTACGCTCCTCTGGTGTCTGCCTCAGCTTCCATCTCCATCATCACATCCAACAGAGCCTGGGGCAAAGCTGGAGAAAAACACCCAGCGCATTCAATTTACAAACAGAAATAAACACCTTTTCGGCAGGTTCTACATAATCACTAAACAAAACCAGGGGAGAAAGAAAAAAAAAAACAAACAACCTACCCTCAACACAACATTTTTTATGTAGTTTGTGTGAGTGGCGGTGACCCGTTATTTTCTTGAGGAAATAACACTATTATGGAAAGATGTCTAGCACTGGGATCTCGGACGGCATTGCAATCTCCTGTCTTGTTTACTAAGGCGCTGGCGGTTTGGCTGCCGTGTCGCACCTCGGCAGATTGCCTGGCCGTGCCGGCGCGGCTGCTCTCTCCCCCAGCGACGCTGGCACTGTGCCCCCAGACCAAAGCCACTCCGCTCCGGCCGCCCAGACGCGCAACTTCCCCGAGACGCGGCCGAGCGGGCGAAAATGAATCAGATATGAAAATGTCTGAAGCAATAAATTAACACACAGCAGGGGGGTGATAGCTTAATCCTTTCTAGTCCAAACAGTACCTGACACCCATTACTGCTATAGGAGGTGGGACACCGTAGCGGTACTGGAGCGAAAATGATCATTCCCAACTGATTTGAGGCATTGCAATAGGTATGTAATGCGATTCTGGGAGGGAACCTGCGCAGGGTTTTATGGTGTTTGTACGCTGAATCCAGGTTAACCTGCCAGTGTGTTTCCCTGGGCTTCCTTGTTTTGATTAACCTAGAAAGTGGGTGTTTTAAGTTTAAGCAGAACTTTACTATTTTAAGTCTTTTGTTGAACGTCTTACAATAACTGCTCATTATTCACATAAAGGCTAATAATGTATAGCTAACATTCCCATAACATAAAACATTACCATCTCGACTGGATACATTTATTTGTGGAATGATTAAACAACTAAGATAAAATCAACATTAGCAGTCAGCATCTAACAGTAAGCATCTTTAGAGTAATTTAATATTTACTGTGAAGAACCGTAATACCTATTTGAAACTAATATACTGGAAGTTTCGAAACACATTTTTTAATATAACTGACGTATATTTCTGCAATACTTTCTTCCAGGAAAATAACATCAGCCTGTTTTTTAGCATTGATGGCAGATAAACAGAAATGTTGTTGCCAAGAACTGTATTGCAAAATTAAATGTCCTGGGAAACATATTCAATTTGCTGCTTTCCCTAATATTATGCCAAGCTCTCCTTTCAGGTACACCCATGTAAACCTACACTGACTTGAGGTTTTACTAGAAGGCTGGGCTTTCTTACTTTCTGTTGCATATATATTTAAACTAAAGAAACGTATGAGCTCATGGACAAATTGAGAGAGCACTTAGATACTTCTTTCCCCTTTCTTCCCCTTCTTGGCTGAAATGCAGAAATATGAACTCTAGATGAAGACAGAATTTGAGCATGCTTCATGCATCCCACATTCATCTTCTCGGTGCAATGCTAATTTTTCCTTGAAAACAACCGGCCACTTGTGAGCCAAAGACCTTCTGACTCCTTCAGAAGGACAATAAATAATTACGATATGAAATACACGGGCCTGTGGGTCAGCTGATGGAGTTGGCCACCAAATTTGTTGCAAGCAGCCACAGCCTTCCCAGAGTACACTGGTCTGGGGAGAAATGCATTTGTCTCTGGTGCCCAAGCAAATACAACACAAACCCATGGCATGGGCTGAAACATCAGGTTGCAAACTTATTTTTGCCCAGGTGTGAAATAATCATAGCTATGTTCAACCCTGTCCTCCCTTGCGTATGTGGCATTGATAACTCACAGGCTGTGCAACCCAGAATCACTCTAGAGGCATTTGGGGGCAAGAAGTGAGGTTGTGGAGCCTACCAGACCTGCAGATGTCGGCACTGCTTCTAAAGCTCAAAGTCCACTTGGGCATGAGCTTCCCATGGCTGGCTCTTGCCAATGGCGCGCTGTCAGCTCTGCCCATCTCATTCACCACTGAGGGCTGGACCGTGGTTCTGCTGGCTGGGACTCATCATGCTCCCCTGGGAGCTGCTAGGAGCTTGAGTAAAAGTGTTAGTGTTACCCAGATGGTTTCCATATCCCAAACGCTATGGAAAAATACGAAAATATAACTGTTTTGTCCAGCAGCATCTCTGCTTGCCCAGGACAGCCGAGGAGGGGTGGGCACGGGCGCAGCCCCACTGCTGTGCGCAGGCAGCCCCAACCCTGCTCCGGCAGGGCACGCTGCTATGAAAGCACCATTCATCTCCCGGTGATGGACACTTTAGAGCAGTGTTTCTCAACTGTTTAAAGTTGAAAGAGCATCAAACCCTTTTGAAGAAAACCTACAGATCACCTTGGAAAGTGTCACCACAACTGTCTCCCTCTGCAACCCAGGGCCAAAACTTTGTGTGCTCACTGATTGCCTTCGCTCCCTTCTCAAGCCGTTTGGCTTTTTGTATGTGTGAGAGCACATGGGTGCATTTGGTCACCCCAAACAGTGTCCCGGATCACTTCTCAGTGTCATCTGGCTCACCGGTGGCTCCAGGACTGCGAGAAAATAAAAGTAGGCTACAATATTGAAAAAATGATGTATGTCCACATTTATACCTAATGAAATCTTAGGCATAACAGACTTGATTCTTCACCTTTTTGCAGTGCGAACATAGTGGTTCGCACTTGCGAAAATCCAGAACAAACTCGACATTAATGCTACCTCTCTGACAAGGTAGTTTTATATACTCAATTACCACGGCATTATCTTTCATCTCCACTATATGTGAAAACAGTAAGAACCAAATATATTTCACTTACAGTTCTTTCATTCAAAAGAGTTTGCCTTTGTCTTCCTTTACTCTATTCACTGACAGCAAACTTCATGAATTAACTGGCTCATGGTATAACTCATGCATGGAAATCCAATATAACCTCTTGGCTATAAGCAGTAACACTTTGCTTATCGTACACTAAAAGAATTTTTACTAGTTAATTAAGATTTGTTTGCTTAATTTTTTTTCAGGCAGTTTGGGATGTTGCTGTTCTGTCATTTGGCTGGGAAAATCGTGATGTATACACTGTATAAAAGTGCCAAAATAAGAAATGTTAGGCTGCAGTGTCTATGGTAGTAAATCTTTTTTGTAATCCTAACTTCATATTTCCATTGAATTGTTCCTCTCGAGCTGTGCAGACAGTTGAAGTATTTGAGTATACTCACATATGCTTTGCTGCTGCTAACAGCCTAAAGTTGGTAATCTGGAGGCACACATACAGCACAGAGTACGCTGTTGGCACTCCTCAGGCTGCAAAATATTACAGCACACCTTATATAGTGCTTGCTTTCGAAATTTCCTTTGCACTTTGTTTACTATATATTCCAATAGTGTAATATTAAACAAAAACAGTGTGTCCTGTGCCAGAATGATTGATTACTACACCGTGGCAAGGTCACCTCCTAGGAACAGGCTGAGTGCAGTAAGGGCTGTCTGACTCATACAGTTAACACTATATCCGCATTGTATGAATGTCACCAGCAATCCAGTGATTTATTGCTTGGAAGGCTCTGTTCAATTTTTTCTGCCTGACCAAATTGCACATTTTCTAGAAAAAGAAGCAAAAATATTTCAGCACATGGATTACCCCAAGTCCTCATTTCTCCCACTAGGTTCAACGAGTCCTTTCAAAGATGCTGATCATCAAAACCTCATATTTTTCACTTTTTTTCCACCCTCTTCTACCAGATATTTGGCAAAAATGATTATTACACTAATGAAAAGGTGCAGCAGAAGATTAAGGGTTTTTTAATCAGATTTTGGTAACATCTGTGGGCCAGGAATAAGGGCAGCTGTATGTTCTGTTTCTTAATTTTAGTAAGATTTACTCTGGGTATAAAATGTTAGCCTCAGGCAAAATTTAACTGGCTTAAAAGAAAAGAAATGATAGTCTTACAGAAACTACCTAACTCAAACTGTTTGAAAACAGTGACTGAGATTAATCCCTCTTGCTCTAAGAAATTCCTACTTTCTGACAAAGAAGATATAATTATAGATTGAGAGAAATGACTTTCAAAATTAGCATTCCAGCAGACCCCAACATAATAGATACATTCATTCCTGGTGTATCTGCATGGAAATCAAAGGAGATACATCATGTTTGAATCCGGGCTTTTATTTTTAGAACATACAGCACATTTGCTCCCACCCTGTGCCCAGGGGGAGGGATGTAGCTCAGCCCCGCACCCAGCCGGGCAACCACACTGGGGGTCCGGCCACCTGGGCTCAATTCTGGGCTCCGCAAACTGGGGCCAACAAAAGGGGATGGGGTTTGGGAAGGCATTTGGTTGCCTAGAAGTTCAGGCAGGTAGAGCAGAGGTGGGTGTTGCGGCATTTTCAAAAACCACGTTTTTCTGCAGGCATCTGCATCTTTAGGTGTTTTTTCTGTACCTTTAAAATCTGCTTACTGTTTCTCTTTCTGTCTCATGCCACCCTTGTATCATTAGGCCTCACAGGGGAAAAAAATAAATCAACAGAAAATCTGGGGTTAATACAACCCTTTATCTCAATGAACAATAAAAAATAGCTAGGTAATGTGTCTTAAACATGTGCTACATAATGCATCAATTAATGCTGCATCTAGCGAACTGTGTCTGACACAAGAACTGAGATATATCGGGTCTCTTGAACCCATTACAATTACTCTGTTTTTTCTATTATGACAATAAGCGTATCTGTGCAATGAAACTCCCATTACCTACCTGCCCTTCAAAGCGCTCTCTGAACATCAGCTCAGAGACCACGATTTAGGAAGCAACGACTGGAACCATCTTGAGACATTAAAGACTGTCTTCCAGCTTTTTTAGTATGGTTTTTATGCCAGGACAACATTTCCCCCAGCATTCTTCTCCTGCTCTTGTTTATACCTGTGCACTAATTAAGTATTTTAATTTTAAATGAGAAAGAAATTAATTTGGGGTGAAAGAGAGCAAGGATCTAAGCACAGAAGGGTATGCCATACCTTTGGTCTATTAAGTCCAAAAATGTTGCAGCTCAACAAGGACGAGTTCATTGATTCAGCTCACTCCAATGAAACAAACATAGGAAAATGCAATGAACAAAGCAGAAGTCAGCTGCACGAGCTGAACAAACCCAAAATGCCCACAGCAGAGGGTGGATCATGGAGCCTCCCACCCTGGGAGCCGCTGCCACCACGCCGCGGTGCTGCCAGGATCTAATTCTACAGCAGCTCCATTACCACCTCCATGTGACTTCAGTCATACTTCATCTTCTAATTGATATCTGCCATTGCCTCATAACTAACGATGACTAATGGTAATATCTAGAAAGACAAATAAAAGCTAATGCAAAAGCATGCTGTGGTGCAGTTCCCTTTGGAAAGCTCTTGGGCCATTAAGAAGCAATCCGAAGTGGAGATTGATGTGCCCTGGGGGTCGTTCCCAGGGATGCGGTGCTTCTCCGAACCCCTAGGGCCCAGGGGCATCTCACCCACCGCACTGCTCCGGAGGAGGGCACGTTCTCGAACCGTCTCCAGCTGTGACAGCCAGTGCCACGCCAGAGCACAGCCAGGCCATGGCACCTCGCTGGCTCTGCCAGCAGATGTCTACAGCCCCAGATATCCAACTGCACGGAGATGCGGCCACCACAGTGCCCAAGGAATTCACCATCCCACAGCGATGGCACCTTGCTTTCTCTGTTGTGGATTTTTTTTGCTTTTTTATCCAGCAGGCGCTGTGCCACAGTGTGACTTCTTGGATGTAAAACATCAAGGAATTAAATCCCCAAGTGCTACAGATGGGCAATGACAATAAACCCGGCTTGTTTTCAACAGGTAGCACGTTGTACACATGAAACCAGACCAGGTTTATAACAACGTAATGGCTTGATTAAACATGCTGTTTTTTCACAAGAGTCATCTATACCGTTTTGGAAAAGTTATGCTCCTTTAATTACAAAGTTTATGTCACCCAGTGCAATTTTAATGTAATGAAACATTAAACTGGACCCTGTGCTTGATGTAAGATAAAATTATTCATTGAATATTAGACCACTAGGCCACCTACTGTTCTTTTACAAATGGTTGAACTATCACGGGGTTACAGAACTTAACATGTAAATTGCAGCAGAAGTTATAATTTCTGTTGCAAATCCCAAAAGACTGTCATTTAAGTCAAATATATGAGTGAAATTTTGCCTCTGTGCTGTAATAATGCAGGGAAAATGACCAAAATCTGAACATATCTGAAGTAATTATTAACCCAATAATAATGCACTTTTAGTTATTTAATCAAGAGCCTTAAAAATTATTAATGGCAAGTTCTTCGTATAAAAATGGAGTTTTAAACACTGGCATTTAATTTTAGGGATAACAATACTTGATCTAGCCCATTAGCGAGATCTTTTGTAAAGCCAAGCAGTCTGCACGTTTCAGAGCAATTCCTGCTCGTCTTTGAGATCATTACTCTTGCATAAGCGAGAACAGCTTTATAAAATAATCTTTCTTAAAGTGAATTTAATATTTAACGGCACACTGAAAATCTTGAGTAAGTTCGGTTAGATTAAAAAAATCAGGGACTGAAATCCCCGCGTAGAGCAGATTTGCATGGATCCTGCTCAGAAGCCCGTTAAAATCCACCGGATCGCTTCCCTTCATCCCCAAAGCCTTCGGATCGGGTGTATAAATAGGAGAGGGCAGTTGCAGGAAAATTATTCGCAGTGCCTGAGCTTGCCTCCCAGCCGCTGCCGAAGAGGAATCTGAGCAGTGACTGTGCATCACCCTGAATCTGTAATAATAGCACCTTTCCTGTCACTCTTTGTCCCTTCATTTTTAAACGCGATTGGGTCAGGAACAGGCAATTTACATTTTTATATAATCTTTGCTCAGGTGATTCAGCCGCTCTGACGTTCTAGCATTTTGTGTGCAGCTTCGGGTTTCACCTACCCTCCTCGTGCATTTCCATATGATGGGGGTCTGCCATCCTCGCAGCTGATACAGATCTATTTAGCTTCTCCCCCCTTGCCATACCTGCAGCCTGTAGCAGGTTGTCAGGGAATGAATTTTCATTTTCTCCCCCGTGAGTCCATCACGTGGCTGTCACCAGAATTTGCTCTGTCTGAACTCCTCCATCCCCCTGATTTATGGCTGGTTGATGAGAGGTTGGAGGGCTCTCAGTCTAGCAATAATCTGCACCCTGGTCCGGCACCCATCTAAAGTTAGGATTTCCGATCTAAATATTTAGTCCCCGCGGTACGGCAATCATTTACGAAATTATTAAATAACTTTTCGCCGGGCAGAACACCTTTGGGATATTTTTCTAGGTCAATATTCATCAGCAGACCCCGAATGTAAAGGTTAAGTGCACATTTCCTCTGCCAAATAAGAATGAATTTCAAACCTGATTGATTCTGGTCATGGAAACCGTAAATACTTACTCCAAATGGTAGATAGGTTACTAAGTCCACTCATTTCCACATCTGATATCGATAATACTCTGCTTCCCCCTTATCAGCCCCTCTCATATTTCACCGGCGCGAGCGGCGCGCGGGGAGCCGGCCGTGCCTGTCGGGGCTGGCTGATGGCCCCTGCCTTCCCCCCGCGCCATTCTTCAGTGGTCCTTGAATCTTTCACCCCTGTCACTCCTCTTTCATCATTATCTGAGGTGATCGGTCAGCCCTGTGCCACCACCTGTCTCTTCGATCCGATGCCAACAGTGCTCCGGAAAACTGTCACTCCCGAGCTCCTTCCATTTATAGTGAGTCTCATTAACACCTCTCTTCCCTCTGGCCATGTGCCACTACAATTTAAGATGACTGTTGTTACTAAACACGCACAAAAAAATATGTTAAAATAGCGTTAAGAGCCTGATTTAAATCTATTAAAGCCTGACAATTTGGAGCTAAAATCTCCCTCCGTGTCTGCGCATGGTTAAGGGGGGCGCATATATTTCATATTAATGTATTTATACCTGTATAAATATATATATATATATATGCATGTATTCCCCCTCCCGCCGTTTCCCCTCAGCCTCGGCATTGCACCTCGTCTGGGAACGAACGCCGCTGCCGGCCCCCAGACACAAAGCCCGAGTAAAGAGGATTTATGCCGGGGACATAAAGGCGGCCGAGGGAAGGAGAGGAGAGGTGGCGGCGGCACTCAGCACTCGGGTGTTCCCGGGGAGAGACAGGTCCGGGGCGGCTCTGCAGTGGTGGTCCTGATCCCGCCAAGCAGCAAAGCCTGCTTCTATATTTAATTGTGTGGGCAATCCTGTTCGAGAGGACGCCTCGTACAGATTAACCCCATGCGTGATGCTGCCTTCCTTTCTTTTTACCTTGATTTTTCTGCCTGCGAGCAAAGGGAGATAATAATATCTGGATAATCACTACAGTCTTAGAGTGCTTCCCGGGAAGGAGACCCTGAACGTACCCAAGCTACCTTTACAAAATAATGGTTTTAAGCTTTTAGGCACCCAAAGATGCTCTAATTATTGAAATGATATCAACAGTATCAGGAGTCTGGACAATCTCTGAGCTGTGTGGGTGCGTGGGCAAACATTTTGCCACTCTGTTTTTATCATTTCAATCCCTTTCGTGGGCTACAAGAGCTATTAAAGATGACTCAGACAGTTTTTAACTGATGACTGCTTTGCTTGCACTACCTCCACTGTTAAAATGAGTCAGGATTTTCTTCTCCCCAGCCCTCTTACCACAGCGCTTGTTTAGAAGGCACAGATGAAAGAAGGGTATGAGCAGTCACTAAGAGTGAAACCAAAGGGTTTCTCCCTTTTTGGCAGGCAAGGCCAGCAGAAAAAAAGCCTTCTGCAGAAGTAAAACACTACTGCCGGAGAGGCAGGGACGGGCACCTGCAGCTCACGCGTGCTCCCGTGTCCTTGTGGGAGGACCTTCCGTGGCCACCGCAGCCACCACCAGCCCTCCCGGTTAAAGCGCTGCTGGGGATGCCCTGGAAATAGAGACATAACCGCAGACTTCTTCGGGATGACCTGGTGCTTACAGCTAAGCACCTGCATAAGCCTCGACAAGGTCTGGGGCTTAAGGAGATTTCAGACCTCGCAGGTTTGTTCTGCTGAAAAAACGGCATTGGGAAAGCTAAAATTCGACGGGGCGGGTCACAGGGGGCTGTGCGTGGCCTCCTGCTCCCACGGGCCGACAGGCACACGCGTGTGGTTTTGCACATCTAAATTATGCCAGTACAATCATCGTTTTACACGCAAAATAGCGCTGGCACAATTTTAGCGGTTCTTTTTTGAAAATACAGCCTAAAATGCTGTGTGCTTTTTTGGAAAGCCCTATATTAAAATCAAGCAATGGGAAGGATTTGATCTTTTATAAAGTCTCAGCATACTGAGAAGCATAAACATCTATATAGCAGCTTGCCAACTTAAAAATAAAACATAGCACTTTTTATTGGGTTGGATTCAACCCAAAACCTCAGGTTTGACCACCCCAAATGTACAGGAACCTGAATTTAGAGTTAAAGCCAAATTTCGCTACTGGTTCTTCTTTTAATACTGAGCAATGTTTTAGTAGTGACCCCACTCTTGGACACCCAAGCTTCAACTGGGCTTAAAACATGAAGGCGCCTCTCCAGCAGGCAGCTGCCTGCGCGCAGAGGGGCTGCCTATACGGAGCTCTCTGCACGTTAAGGTCTCAGTGAGAGAAAGGCAAGGAGTACCAAAAGGCAAGAAGAAAACAATATTTTATTTCTTTTTTTTTTTCCCTCTGCAATTTAGAAACAGCACTTTTTTTCTTTTTTTTTTTTTTTTTAGATCTATAGAACATTTACATACAGATTGAGATCTTGGATGCCAAGTCTGTGTGTGGAGTGAATTGTTTTTGCCAAGTTACACACTGTGGAAAATAAACCTTTGTACCAGAAGCACTCCTACGAGCCACTGCGTGAATGGGGCTGTTGTAGCACTCATCCTCCAGGCAGGCTCCCGCTTTTTCCAAGCTACATTCCCAGTTTTCAGATGTTCTCTTCCTATATGCGGTGTTTAACGAGGTAAGGTTATATCTAGCAATGCTGAGCTCCCTCTCTGTGTTCAGGCTGGACCACTGGAATAAAGCATTTCCACCTCTTGCTATTTATTGTCTATCAAAATGCTTTCTCAAGTGTGGAGTTAGGGACCACCTGTGCCCACAAACCCAGTAAAGCAAAACGTGCATGCAATGGATGGAAATGAGAGATGAGTCAAGCCACAGCTCTCAAAGCAGCGCTCAAGCAATTCACATAAATTTCATCAGCAGACGGACATGCTCATTCATACCTTCACGTGTTTCTCTGCAAATGATGAAACTCTGCCACCTCTGATGCCAGTTTTAGCGTCACCTACCTGTTTGCCTAGCGAAGCCTTTTGGAAACAGATTGTGAAGTACATTGCATCATTCAAAACAATCTGATGGAGAAATTTAAAATGTGGACAGCCAATGCCGTGATTCATTTTTTTCTGATTATTTTCCTCTTTTTGTTGTCTTATCTACATCTAAAGATTACAAACATAAGTTCTGTTGGGTTCTTTTTTACCTCAAAGCAGGACAAATGTTTTCGTGCTTTCATGTTAAATATGCCTTGGCTCTGTACAAGCTGCAACATTTCTTCTGGCTATGAAATGACATCTCCAAAACATGTTGGTGCTGTAGGTGATGTCAACATGGATGCTCAGGAGAGCAACGTGATCAGATGGCACCTTATCTTCTGTTTCTGGGGGTACCATTCCCCGTACACACACCTCTACGCTGTATTGTATCACACGGAAGGACAAAACCAACTCTGAGATGAAACTGAAGCTCAGGACCCCAGAGTCTTGCAGACCTCGCAGCACAGTGTTGACAGTGTCTCCGCACAGAGCCCTCCCTGTGCTGAACGTTTAGTGCCATCTTTCTGTCATGTTGATGTTGGGAATTGTATTTCTGGTCCTGAAGTTTGCTTTCAACGTTATTGATCATGCAATCTTGTTCTATGACCTGGAACATGTCTGTCAACAGCGTTTCTTAGTCTTACAATGTCCAAAGTCGCAAAGGAAAGTTACTGTCATGAGCTTGGGGAGAAGTCATGCTTTATGGCTACTCCAGTGCATTAAAGTGCATTAGATTTCTCCATTTGCCAATCATCACTTATTTACTTTTGTGGCATTAAGTAATCTAAACGCAGTGACTACAGACTGATTGTCAGGCTCAGGATTCCTAGTTATCATTTCCTTGGAGCAGCACGGGCGCCGCGCCGCTGTTGGGTAAGCCCAGAGAGGTGTGCCACAGCCGCCCAGGCTCAGTCCTGCCACCGCTCCTGCTGACCTCGTCACCGAGGTCTGGCCCGATGGAAATTAAGCAAAAGAAAAAGGTTTAAATATGCTTATGCATATTTTTTTTTGTGCTAATAAAAAGCATAAAAAATGCTCTGTGCTTTTTGTCAACATTCACGCTGATGTTACTTGTCTAATTATGAACAGCATCTGTTTTGTTATTTATTATTCTTTTTCCTTCCATCCTGCATGCTTCATATTCCACTTTAAAAGAAACCTCTGTCATGATACTGACACCAGAAAAAAAAAAATCTGCAGTGGTTAAGAAGCTATTGTACTGATAGTGCTGCTTATCCTGCTCATGGGCAATGGTTGGTACTTTTTTGGTTCCCCCACCCAGATCTCTTACCTGTTTGCCCAAGGTGCAGGTTTGCATGGTGTTCAGAAACAGGGCTCTGCCTTCCCTGTTGACATTCACAGCACATAACGCAGTGAGATCTCACTCCCAGTTCCAATAAGCACAAATAACATCCAAAGACAAGCCAATAGGCGGGTCCTTTTCCCACTTTTCCTTTTCTTTTTTTTTTATTTTGGATACCATGAAAAGTTGTTAAAGCTAAAATTGCAAGTACAATTCATTCTTCAGCAAGGAAGGAACAGCAACAGTATTTGAAGACGGTAATTTTAATTATGCATATCAGTTGCATAGAGTTCATTTTGTAACCAAGTTTTCAAGTGGCTTCTAATTACATTTATCATGTTTTAAGTGTGTCTAACGAATGAGTTTGAAATACTAACCTTCCATATACCAGTCCAAAACCTCACCTAAAATCTGTCCTTATATAATCAGTGAACAGTATTTTTTAAAGAAAACAGTATCCTGACTCAAATTCTCTGGTTAAACCATCAGCAGTTGATCACCACATACCAGAAGTGAGCTCTTCTTAAATACACATGAACACAATGACGATGGCATGAGGAGCAAGCTCAGGGTCTCCCATGAACCTTCACGGTTCTTAGTGTTTTGGGACTAAACGAGGCTTGGCAGAAGGTACATCCCTGCCTCTACAACCTCTTCACAGGTTTTAAATAAAAACAAAATAAAAAGGTTATGCTCAGCTCAAAATCATCTGCTGTCACAGGTCGAAGGGTTCCATGTCTGTTGGCATGCCAGGTTTGTACAGTCCCGCCTATTTAGCTATAGGGGTTGCTGACATACAGTGAGAGTGACGAATTGTGATTAATTTTTTTCATTAAATGTTTTATCAAGACTTTTTTCCATAATTTCAGAGAAAGGTATTTTCCAGTAAGCATTTATTTGATGCTTAGTGTCATAAAGTTTTAGGTCCAACTGTACTACAAGTACGCATCAGCAATAGCAGTAAATAACAATAATATTCTCCACACAGCAGCAAGATCCTACTTGCCTTGACAAAAAAATACGTATGCCGACCACAGCTCACCTATGGACCATGAATTTATTGGGAACCAGGCACGTGATGGGTTCGTAGCCCCTGGTACATGCAGATGTACAAGCCCCATTCACCACACCAAAGGTCCAAAAGGATTCATAAGGTTTTCCTTTTTCTTTTATATTCTCTTTAAATCAGGGTGTCAGTAATGAAGGTAGGTCAAAAAAGCATAACCAGAGCCCAGATTTCTGCAGTTTCCCGCTGCCCACCTCAGACTAATGCGCATGGTGTCTCCATCCAACTGTGCCCGTAGACAAAGCTTCCAGGAGGTGTTTTGGGAGATTCGGGGTTGGGGGAAAAAAAAAAAAAAAATACTATGCTGCAAACATGTAACTCTAATTGGGAATCCAGAATACGTGCAGCCACTTTGTCAGTGGCAACATAACATTATCCCAAGGTGTCCGAGGGTGCTGTGCACACCGGGACGTCGAGGGACGAGCAGCCTTTCCGTCTTTATTTGGCCTTTCTTGCAGCTTCCACCAAAGTCTCTGCTCCAAATGCGTTTGTTATCGCTGCGTTTGAGCCTCTGACCTGCTGATTTGTTTATTTTTGTTGTTGATTTGCCCATCTGCTAATGTTTGTTTTGTCATTTGTTTACTTCAAGTTAATGTTTCTTTGATTTTATTGTGGAGCACTATGAGGTCCTAAATGATACGGGCATGTATAAAAATAAATGATGGTTATTTATCATTATCATTATTGCACTTGGCCAGGCCTTTAGCTCACTAAAGATACTGCTGTCTTCAGAGGCCTCTGAGACTTTACTTTTAATCTTGGGGAGATTTTTAATTTCTAGGATATATCCCTAATAATGAGCTGCCTAAGAGAACTGTGATCTTAATTTTCCTGAGCATAGGATGAGACACATTAATGATGACAGGTAGAAACAACCCAGCCCCCTAAATCCCATTTTCCAATGCAGTTTTGGACTCTTTATACCATCTTAACTATTAGTAGAAAAAAAAAAAAAAACAAAGAAAAGAGCAAACATACACAAAATTTGGGAAAGACTTGTAAAAATTCAATCTGTCCCCAGCTAAAGTGGGAAATAACAGCATGGGTTAAAGAGGAGGGAGTACAGCAAGTAAAGTACTTGCCTGGCACGGGGAAATGGAAGAAGGTTAACCAAGTTAATCTTCCCCTATTTCCTCCCCTCCTCGCACAAGGCCTCCAGGCTGAACCGTCATTAGGAACCATATAATTGACTCATCCACAGGATTTCCTTTTTGTGTTCTGAATTATGGCAGATTTTCCACATTCTTCTTTTTTTCTTTTTTCTTTTTTTTTTTTTTAATTTTAAACATTTGAAGCATTAAAACAGCGGGAATCCTTCATCTACAGGTAGAAGATTTGTCCTATTAGCGAGAACACAGAGCCATTTCTAATTCAGGACACTGCTCCCACATATTCCCCAGCACCATTAAAATCTGCTGATTAACCAATGGACCAATGGATCTCCGTGTGCTATACAGCTGTCACATCAGATGTTTTCTCTGCTACAATTGGTGTGTAATTTTGCTGGGTTTAAGTGCAGAAGAGGGGAATTTCCTCGTGATGGTACAAATAATTCATCATGGGCTATGGCTCAAGATTGTTACGAGGGAAAGAAATATCTCACAGTTATACTGTAGTTCATCCTACACCTGACAAGAGAGTGTTTGGCACATACAGTGGAAGCTTGATAAAATGTTTTAAAATCAGACACCGAAAAAGAATTGCAAAAGAAATTCTGCTTCAAAATCATTTTGTGCTGAATTATTTCTTTTTACTTGAAAGCCCTGTTAATATACAGAGAGCATAGCGGGTCTGCTATTAAATGCGTGCGAAAAAACAGCGTAATCACTCATTTCATAGAAAGACACCTTTGGTTTTTGTTTTGTTTTCCAAACTGATTTTAAAACCAGAGAGAAGTGTGTCCTATAGCAAACAGTAGAAAACAAATGTTGCTAGCTTTGCTTCATTATGTGGTACATTGTAGTTTTATGCATGTACGCTGTGTGAACAAGAGGGTTAAAAGTTAAACAGTAGCCTAGGGCTAACACACTTGCAAGCTGAACAGGTACAAAATAGGCTTTTGTTGCTTTCAAACTATTACTGTATGTCTTTAGCAGAAACTAACAGAACGGGCATCTGTGTGCAAAAATGTATTTCCTTACCGTTTCAGGTATTGTGAAATGGGACTGTTTTAATGGCTGAAATGCCCATATGACCTTTAATCCAAAGTCGTAAATTTGTCAGTGTCTGAAACTGGCAGGATATCATTGCTAATGAGGCTAGTTTTTAGGAGTTTGTATATCAAGAGTACCATCGGAGAGCAAGGGGGAAAGTAACCTCCCATGAATTCGGGGGTACGGTATGGGTAAATCATTAAAGGGAAATAAAAGAGAGAGCTGTGATGAGAGCGTCATTACAATTTCGCATAAAGTAATGAAGAAATAGCGAAACACGGCGAGCCCAGGTTATTCTATATTTCATAAAATGATAAATAACTACTAGTCATGTTTATGTATAATGAATTACAATCCTGCTACATTTACCTTAGTAACATTTTACAGAGGTTGTATTTTACTCCCAACTACCAATTATGTCATCATCCTGGCATTTACCTGGACGTAATGATACACAGCAAACCCATTCTTGTAACATAACTCATTGCTTAAAAGTGTTTGTAAAGCCATATGGCATCCTATATACTCATAATGACTTGGATATTGCTATTAAATTTTACAGATTAAAGTTTACTAAATCTTAAAGTCTTGCACCGGTTCCAATATTTCTTATTAATCCTAAAGGAAAAGATGCTCAGCTATTTAAATGTCAAAAACTATGGAGCCCTCTTTAAAAATAAAAAGGAACAACGCGGTCCAGGGAAAGGGTACCTATTAAACAAAGACAAACGGCAACATCACTATCCCTGCCGCTTCGGTATTCAGCTGTGCACAAGTTTTAATGGTTCCTTTGACCCATCACGGGAAGTTCCTTGCTCCATCGCCGTTGTTTCTGTGGAAAACAAGCTGAGAAGGGCACAGGCACTTCCCAGCATCTCAGTGCAGGCTTCGTTTCTGCAGGACTCAAAACCTCAGTCAAAAATATCTACTGTAACATTATCTTACATTTATTCAATTTAATTTCAGTTTGAGAAGGATAGCATATAGATCTTTTTATAAGCTTGTAAGGTCACCAAATTTAAATTAAAGTGACCTCTTTTAAAGCACATTAATAAAAGTACTATGTGGAGGGAAATTTAATATGAATGGTTAAAATGCATGGAATTCAGATTTTACTGTCAAACAGCTCAATTAAACAAATTGAATTTTTAAGCAACAAAAGGGAATTGAATCAAATTAGAAACAGAGTGGGATCTGAAATGTGGACATTTATGAGTGATGGTCACAGGGCCCTCCAGCAGTGAGTTTTCTTTATTTGTTGCCTCAGCAGTTAGAGGGGTTGGCAGGCTGCAACACAAAAGGATAAAAATGTGCACCATTGAAACACAGTTTTTGGCTCCCAATAAATCATCTGTCACTTCATCACAGCCCAGTAGATAATGAGCAATAAAGTTTTCACACTCAGGCAATGAGGAAGCAGACACAAGAAATACAGCTAAAGCTGCTGTCTTTCTTTTCTGTAAACGCAAGGTGCTTTGTATAATAAATGACCTCTGGATTTCTGGAAAAGAATAATTCCCGGCTCAGTAAAATAAACCATTTGATGCACTAAAAAAAGCAAAATCTAATAACATTATTTAGTTCCTTTAATGAAAGAAATAATCACATTATATATATGAGCTACAGCCGTCTATAACAGGAAGAGATTCCAGGGTATTACCTCTGAAGTTGTCTCTCTACTGCCAGCAAAGCACATTGCTGAAAATACAATAAAGCCGCACAATAATTTGAAGTGTGATTGTTTGCAGAGATTCAGGAGACATTTGTGTTTGGAGCCCGATGCTGAGAGGTTTTTCCCAGGCCAGGCTGTCTGCCCCCCGCTGCCCCGGGGCACGCCGCACTACGAAGCACCTGCGAGGGTGTCCCAGCAAGAAGATGCAATATCATCAGGCCAAATTAATTGCAAACAGGTCTTGTTTTGACCTGGATGTTTTACCTAAAAGTGTTATTTTTAGCGGTATTTTACCTTATTCTGACACCTTCCAGTTGCTGTTTGGGTGAATATTTTGCAGTTGTTACACCACAACCCAAGCAAGAACTGTTGCTCCTGAGTTCACAATCACTCTTTGGTTTTTAATCTGAAGTTTCCACCCACTTCAGCTTACTCTGCCCATAATTCAAATTTCACATCAAAGACATTTCAGCAAGGGTGTCTGGCATGGCTGCGTACAAAGTCTAGTTCACGTGCAAGATGTACCACTCAAAAAGTAATGATGCAGCCCGTAAAACACATGAAATGCATCATACATTGATCCACATTTTTACTTTATATCAGCATTTGAAGTGACTTGAAGTAAAATAATATCAGATATTCTTGTCATATGCAAATGACAACTTAATATTTGCATAATATGTCAAGGTAGAAAAATGCAAATAAACTTTGGTAAAGTCTGTATTTTTGCCTTTCTCTTATACAGCTAATTAGCAACTTGAAAGGAAATTGAAAGCTGCTCTTTTCTGAACTGTATGTCAGCTAAAAAAAGGCACTGAGTCCTGCTTATTTCTAGACCACACGAGATGAACAATTAACATATCCATTTTATTGAACTGCTTACACCAATCCATAGCCGTAAAGGTTGTTTATCAGCTTCCAAAGTTGAATACGAAGATACAGCCCTGTTAGAACAAAGGTCACACAAATGTAAATGAAAAAGGTCATATTCTGCTATCAGAACGGTGTAAATCCAAGCCACCTTCACCGAGATAAATTAAACCTTGGATTTACCCCAACGTACTATAAAGCAGAACTGGGAGAACTGGGCTCCAAAAAATCTCCGCAGATGGACCTTTGAAATGACAAATATGTGAAAAAGGCTTTTCAGCAGCTCAAAACCTGTCTTAGTTCATTACAAGGTCTTAATACTCTGTGTGAAGGTTTATACTGTATTCTTTTTATAATATTAAGGATGTATTATTTATACCTACTGTAGCCATGCCATAGAATACATGAGTAGAGTTTGTTTAGCAACAGAGTGAAAAAATATTTGCTACAGGGGCAGTCTGGCAATATTGCTTGTTAAGGCATGCTATTTGTAAGCAAATTTATATGAAAAGTATGCAATGTCTAATACTAAACTACTCCAGCCCCAGACTGAAGGGTGATTTTACAAACGTCCTGCAGCACTCAATCATTCCTTCATTTTAATGTCTTTATTTTATGATTTTGTTGATGAAATACTACTTACCCAGTGCTCAAAATTCCTTTTAGGCTGCAGGCACTGGCTAGTTGACACGGCAAGCCATATTTTACAGCTATATATTTCAGCTTTCTCTGTCCAAGTTGGAGGACACAGTAGCCAAGATGGTTTTTCATAGTAGAAATATATTTTCATATTTATTTATTGATTTGACTAATGTATCTATTTTTCAATTCACATGCTTATGTTTCAATCCATTAAAGTGATTCATGGTCAAATAATATGTTATTGCAAGTACAAAGAGGAGATAAAACCACTGTACACTGGCTATAACACAAGAATAAAAATAATAAAAATCCATTGCATGATTAAATATAGTTTTTAATCCCCAAATGATCAAGAGTAAACTGATGTTTTTAATTATTTTTCTTTAAAATAAGTTTGGTTTTTTTTCTAAGTAAAATGCAATTACTGATTAAATAAGTTCTCAAGAATAAATATTCTTACCCAATCCAAGTGCTCAGCATAAAACTAACATAACGCATCAAATTACTATCAAAATAAAAAGCTCAAAAGGCTTTTAATCAGTTGAAATGAGAACTAACTAGCAACCAGTAAAGGAATGCTCTGCCTGTCACCTCCAGGTCAGGGCTGGAGCAAAGCTTGGCATGGCGGTGGCCTGAAATTGCAGCTGCAACGGCTGGTGGCTGCTCAACATCTCCCCTGAAATTGCTGGGTTTGGTCTGTTTTTTTGGAGACAGACAAAAAAAGTCCAAAAAAAAGGGCAAAGAAACTCCCCCCACCAGGAGCAGCAGCGCCCAGGCCCAGCCGTGGGACGTCTCCCACACGGAGACCAACCTCGCCCTCACACTCCTGTGAGATATTTCTCACTGGTTTCCCCCAAAAATCTGCCTTTCATCCTGTCCTTCGCTCCTGAGCTGTGAAACTTTCTGGCAAGCGAAGTCAACGCCAGAAGAGGTGCCGGGGGCTGGCCGCGGAGGGATGCTGCCTCTTCAAACAGAGGTGAGCATGCCCCCTGCCCTGGCGCGGGGGCCAGGCTCAGCTGCGGGACCATCCTCAACGTGAATATGAATTTGTCATGTCAGGGTCGGGAGGACAAAACCTTACTGAGGACACACTTGGCTCAGACCGCCTGCTGCCGGCTGAAGAACGCAGCCACCACAGGGTTCCATGCTCAGCAAGGATCATTTATTCATGAAGGTGCACCTTCTCCAGAGCTAGAAAATATTTCGCTTTTTCTGGAGGAAAGTTATGTGCTTTTCCAGCCAATACCTGGAGTGAATTTGTCAGCATAACTAACAGATTTCACCCCTCAAAACCTTGAAAAACAGCATTTCTTCTGGATTAAGGCATATGCATTGCAGTTGGTAAGGTCAGACAACGACAAACATCGCTCATGCCCATCTCTCATGTCCACATCTCGCACGGACAGTCACTTGCCTATAAACAAAAAAAGCACAACAATACAGTGATGTACTTACACTAGGCTGCTGGATCCAGTATCTCTATCATTTTGTAAGAAAATCAACGCCAAGGGCTGAACGCCCACCATCAGGTTTCAGGCATGCAGGTGGTAGCAGACTTTGGCTGTAGCACCAGAGGAAAAACCCAAAGTTTCATATTTTGGGAAGAAACTAAGAATTTTGGATGTTCTGAGCATGAGACATCTGAAAGGGGCCCTGTTACTGAAAGGTGTTTGCTCAGCAGTCACTCAAAGCCCTCTGTCTCAAATCCGAGCTGCCAAAAATCTACTAATTATGTATCAGTAATCACTTTTGGAAATAAAAGTTCCAGATTCCAGGGGGAATAAAAGGGAAAAGAAAAGAAAAAGGAATCAAGGGAGAGAAAAGGGATTCTTTTCATTCTGTCTTCTGCTAGAAGTCTCCATTGAAAACAAAAGAAATGCAAAAGCATATCAAATGAGTTTTAGGGAGTCATTTTTTCAGGGAGTATGGAACAAGCTGCTGCGAATGGCTAAGACAAAAAGGAACAAAAAAGCCAATAACCCTAAATATCATGAAATGGGGAAGATAATAAGCCAGACTACAGAGAGAGCCGAAATTGAAATGTAAAGGACAGGCCCACAGAAGGGGAAGATTCAGAGCCTGTAGTGAACAAGTGGGGTGACATCCTCATTTATACTCCAAGCCTTTTACACTTACTGCAAGCCCCGTGATGGCTCAGGAATTATAGATCAGCCGTGGGAAATGTCCCCCACGCAGGAGCTTGAGGACTCCGTAGGAAGAACCGGCGATGGGGAGGCGGGAGGGCACAGCGCTGGGGAGGAGGGCAGTGCCCGCCAACGCTCGGGTCGGCGGGCAGCCCGGGGAACCCGCCATAATGCCAACAGACTTCCAGAGCCGGCTGAGCTGCGCCATTTCATTTCTGCACCCTAACGCTGGGAGAATGAAAAGGTAGTTTAAAGTCACCTTAGCTCCCCCTGGGAAGCAGAAGCACAGAAGGCTGTCAATGTGTTGAGGTAGAGCAGCTGAGAGGCTCTGGAGAGAGAGAGCTAAATGAATAGAAACTTGTTAAATGATGTGAGTTAATGAGAGCATTTTGGAATTAACCAGCTTCCATGACTTTAAATAAAACCCCAATGTCATTTTAAATTAGATTTTGTACATTTTTAAACCATTATTTATTTATTTTTCGCGAGGTGCATTGGTGGGAAGATGGAAGCATTAAAATTTAATCTCCTCAACCCACTAGTGGTCAAATACCGGTACTTCTTCTTTGCAATGAGTTCAGGAACACTGGGGACAGTGGCAACAGCCAAGACATTTACCGGGAGATGGGGAGTCATCACCCCATACACCCACTGTTTGTGGGTGTGAGGAGCTGAAGCCTACAGCTTGGAGTCAGAACATAGATGATGGGGCCACCATTCTCTGACCCTACAGTATCACACTGGTGACTCTAATCCTCACCTCAAGCGAGCGTTTTGCACAGCAGGTCAACACACGATGGCTTGGCAGCCTTACCATGTGCCCTGCCTCAGTGCCATGCCCTCGGCTGGGACTGGCATGACTGCTCTGGACATGAATATACTTTGAGTGCCCATCACTTGCCCTCTCCTGCTTTTACGGCACTCAGGAGAGGTGAAGGGGCTGCAACTTTATCATCATCATCATCATCATTATTATTGCCAACTACTTTGGAGAGAGATTATTTTAAAAGAAATCCTCTCACGGCTCATGACTGGAAGACGAGGGAACAGGCTTTGAAGGAAAATTAAGTCAGGAGACACCCAAGTGCTTTCCAGGTGAGCCTGGCTGATAAATGAAGTCAGTTCCTGCATCATACCTGTGCTGTAAGCAGAAAGATTTCTATATATATTTTGGAAGGTAATTTTCTGCACCAATTGTATATTAGCAGCAGTTATGTTTTCTTCACCTTAGAAGAAAAATGGTCTGGTGGGATAGGCACCAACCTGGGACTCTGAGGCTAAGGGCTAAGGTTCAATTATTTTTTTTGACACGCTCAGGGAGAGCCTCAGATCTGATCACTTCTGAAATTCTCATGCAACTCCATTTAAAGATTTTCTAAATTTATTTTTTCTCGCTTTATTTGTATTGTAGTTTCTGGCAGGTACAGACTAGGGATGCTGACACTGTCAGACTAACAAGACCAATGCAAAATTAAAGGCTATGATGATGTCCCTGGCACCACAGTAATAGACACCATAAAAATATTTTAGTCAAATATAATTAATGTTGTTCACGGTGCCGCCATTAGTTGCCCTTCCACGATACTTCACAGTCGGCAGAATTGCTTTGTTAGGAAAGAAAAGGCCTGTGATGGTGGTGGGTTAATGCAACCGTTGCTGCAGTGGGGTGGTGCTCAGCCACACGCACAGGCGAGAGGCGAGGGAGGCAGGTATCGAAGCAGACGCCCATCCAGGACAAGATACGACCCCCAGGGGTGGGCAGGGAGAGTCCCTAAGGCATTTCTAAGCCATACCTAGCTTTATGATGCATAAACAGCAAAAGCACACCCGAGTCTGCAGTACCCAAAGAAACTGCTTTGGGCAAGAACCCGTTATCTTAAGTCAAGAGTGGCCAAAGCCTGGGGCCAGATCCTGGGTGTTGATGGTGAACAGGACAACAAGAATATAAGACTGTAATAGATGCAGCTGGGAGTGGGGAAAGAAGCCGTAAACTGGGCACAAAATGGAAGAAGAAAGAAAGGTGAAAGAAGAAGGACGTGGTGGGGGACACAGCAAGACCCACAGCTGTCCCATGCGCACCGCAGGCTGCTCCCCGTACACGCCAACACACAGCCACAGTAAACTTAACACCAAGTTGCAATTTAAAAATTCACAGAGCTTTTATATGATAATTACTGTTATTATAACTGGCCCATGAAATAAACACCTCCCAATTATACAGAAGGCACGAGGTCCTTAAGAGAGAGAAATCTCACAATAAGATCTGCTTTCCAGCATAACGACATAGAGTGAGAGGAGTGCAAAATGAATAATAATAATATTATGGTACATATAATGTATGTTTTAATTAGCTAAAGGTAATCAAATGAGGTTTGTCACGCTTATATTAAGGTCAGGTCTCCACATGGTTTCATCAACAACATATTAAGACAAGGGAGGTGATGCCAAATTGGGGTTTAAACCTAATCAACATAATTAAACAAAGCAAGAACATGTGTTTAGAGCTACACCCATTTTACTGATCTCTCTATTTTAATTACTCTTGTAGAGTAAATATTAGTACCAAAATAACTCTTAATTAAATTTTTCCCATACAAACAGAAAACACAATCTTCTTGGAATTTGCTATTTTTGTGAAATGGATGTACAATATCTAGGTCTTTTGTAGTAGAAACCATTTCAGAAGTGTGCTCAAATTATGCTAAACAGCCTAATACATTCCAATGTATTGACATACCGACTTCTAATGTGTGGGAAACGGGAAACTACACTGGCCTAAAAAAGTCATGGGAAACCATAAAAACAAACTAAGCATAATTTAAACTGATTGGATGCTTCCTTGTAAGAAGTTCTTAGTTTCTAAATACAAAATGTGGACATTGAAATGTGGTCAAGTTATGACTTAAATTAGAAAAACATGTTTTCTTAGGTTTCTATCTTGCAATATTTGGCACAACTCAGACACTGGGGGAAGAGTTATGTCAGTAACATTTTCAGAAGTGCCTAAGTGGCTTTGCCCTAGGTTGCGTTGAAATGGGACTTAGGTGCTCAGGAGTCCAGAGGACACGAGTTTGTAAGGGCTCACAAATGTTTAAAGCCAACCGGGAGCCTAAAAAAGGTATACAGGCATTTTCAAATTCATTTAAGTGCTTTTAAAATTCTGACCTGAAGGAAATGACATCCAATTCACATCTACTCTGCATATAAGGCTATTTTAAAAAGTACCACTCTTTGGAATAAACCTAATATCCGCGCAGGTGAACTGTTTCCCGCCAGTGTAAGCCTGCTGCCTCTGATGGGATTTCTCCCAATTTCATTGCACCAGGAAGAGCAGAATCAGGTCTGTTAACCAAAGTTGTAAGTTAAGAAATACAAACTGAAGACATGTAGGTCCTCTTGGCAGTTGTGACTAGCAAAAAGGTTGTGGTGTACTGACGTACTTGTAAGTTGTTTAGAAAAGCTGGAAGTTTTCACTTAAAAAGAAGAGTAACTAAAACACGCACCAGGGCAGAGGTTTTTCTGCACTGGTGTCCAATGTAGCATGGCAAGAGTTAAAAATGTAAGAGCACAAAGTTATTAAAGCCGCGCGTAACGCCGCCTGCACGGTGCTCAGCCAGAGTGAGCCCTTCAGAGCACAGCGCTGGCAAGCGCTGGCATGCAAAGGACCCCAAATGAGTTAAGAAGTCTTCCACTCCATCATGAAGAATTGTTCTCTAGAGTAACTACCAGTGGGGAAATGCTTAAAACACTTACCATATGTGGCTAAGAAGGGCCTAATTTGTCCATTTGGAAATTTTGCCTCTTTTGAAAGGATAGTTAATTTAAAGTAATTTATTTCATAGGTGAAGCTTTATTCAGAGTGGTTAATATATCACCCTTGGTTGCCTGAACAATTAGAAATTGTCACCAAAGAAAAATGTCGCAGTTCATGTAAATAACTATTTACCTAAAGGAAATGGGAATCCACAAGAGTCAGCATACTTTAATGAGCCATGACAATAGGAAAAAAAAAAAGCCAATGGTACACTGCATCTGCTAAAGCTGACATTGCTTATGGTAAAAATTGGCCAAAACAACTATTATTTGTTTTTTTCATGTCAGAAATAATGCAGCTTGAAATTTTCAACAGGCAACATGCGTCCAGACCATTTGTTACTTCTAATGGCCTAATTGTTCTCCTGGCAGAAATAAAAAATTAGGGCACTTATGTCATTTACCTAAATTTCTAATTAATGCAATGGTAATAGAGAAAATGGAACAGAAGAAAGGAAAAAAAAAAAGTTGGGTGAAAAATGTTTCTCCTGGCCTTTCTACCATTTGTCTTTGTTAACTTTCCTACAATCTTTCCCTCTTAAACAGCAGGTAGACTGATCTCCGCAGAGATGTTTCACAGTTTTCCAACTGGACAAAAGTACGCTGTTCATTGAAAAATATGGCTTCTTCTACTTGAACCATTGAACAGGCGTAATAAAAGCACCAACTGCAGCACAATGTTCTTTACGTCGCCTCAAAGGAATGTGCCATTAAAATGATGTAAAAAATATTATTCAAAAATTGTGAGGAAATCTGCACTTTGGGCTGCAATTCCACCCACGATTTTGCCACTGCTCTGTGCACAACCATCCAATGCGTCCCACAAAGCAAACCGTGGCCAGTAGGTGCCCCTCGTTAGGATGCAGGACGAAGAGAAATTTGACTTTCACTCACTCTGCATTTCAAGCCGTCACCTCCTGAAGGCAGGGGTTATTTCTCTGTGCTGTTTTAGCAGAGCACTAAACTGCAAAGATGCTTCCAAGCCACTCGATTTTAGCTTATGTCGCTTCACGTTGTTACAGAGGGAAATGCATCAAAATGCATCAACACACTTTGGAAACACCTCTAAAAGTGTCTCAAATTTACTTTGTCCTGCAGTACTGGCAAGTGTCCACCATCTTCTCAATATTTATTGTTGAAATGACATGGAGGAGGCTCAAGGTGATCTACGTTTATGCCTACCATCAAGATATTTACGCCTACTTCTTTGAAATGATGCTGTACGTTGATCTTGACACCAGCAATGCCATTAAAATATTGCTATCAGGAAATGCACAAAGGCAGAAAATTGAGGAAATTTTAAAAGGATCCCTAGACAGGGTTTGTCCAACGATGTCTCCAGGAAAGGTTAGATGGAGATGGGGTCTCATTTCTCAGCTGTGCTTAGATCTACCTGAGATACCAAGAGGGTACAATAAAATTGTTAAGAAAGTGATGGGTTTCCTATTGCTTTACAAAACTCTTCCTGTGGAAGAGATATTCAAGGAGATTTGTAATTAAGCTGTAAGTAAACTGCAACTAAATCAAGTAAGCATACACATGCATGATAGTAAAGTATTCTAATTTTTCTATTAATGCCTGAGGTACTTTCATTAAGGACCAAACAGAAGTGAAAAGAAGGGATACCAGGAAGGTCTGAGATTCAAACCGCCACCAAACGTGAGCTCAGAGTCACAGGGAAATGTCAAAGTCTGCTGAAGGTTGCCGTGGATAGTTCATCCTTGCAGTGGGTGAAAAGGCTTCCCTGTTTCTGACCCATCTTCATCTGGGGACACACACCCCACCAAACACATTCCCAGCAAGTTTTGCCCTGAATCATTGTTGGTTTAAAGCAATCTTTGCTTTAAAACAGTGTGAATCCCTCACACTCTCCATGACCTGGAGTATCCTGCCATGACCAGGAGCGTCCTGCCTGTGCCAAACCTTGATTACCATAAGATGCTCCCGTTAGAATCTGGGTGTGACATTTGCAAGTTTGCAGTTAATTGCAAATACAGGTCCAGTGAACTTTTATTTTCTGCCACCAGTCTGGTCTGAGCCTGCACGGTGCCCACAGGAGGGGGTCCCTCCGCAGCCCCCCAAGATGATGCCCAAGGCCACCCGTGGCAGGGCATGCGGCGGGCAGGCAGGCAGGGATGCGAGCTGCCTCCCCGGTTCCGCTTTCCCACCTCGCCCTTAACGTTTGCTCTGCAGTCTGGGAACCACTTTGGCATGAGCGAGGTATCAACACAGGGCTTACAATAGCATCAGGAACTGGCAGGAGCTGAGCTCCAGCAGCACGAGCAAGTATTGCTAAAATAAACATGTTATAGGCAAAGGTCATGATGCCTGTTAATATAAAGACTGTGTCTTGTATAATGCATTCAAATGCCGGAGTGAGAGAGGGAGATAATATGATCCATTTGCCAGATTCCTCCTTTTAGTTGTAACATGAAGCCATTCTGGGCTGGAATGACCCAGAGATGATAATGAAGCGGATGATGATGCCATTGCCTGTGATAATGGCGTGAAAGGGAGAATACCCTGGAAAACTGCATGAGCTGATAAGTGTAAAGGTATAAACAAACCAAAACAATATGGACTTATAGACATTAGTGCAGAACAAAAGAGAGGAGGAAAATCGAAGCCAACTGATCAACATTAAAAAAAAAAAAAAAAAAAAAGACTTTGCAAGGGTGACTTTTTCAGCAATTTTCAGTAGTGCAGCGCATTTCATTCACAAGCCCTTCAGCGGCAGCCTCCCGAAACAGAGCCCTTCCCAGCCGAAACAGCAGAAGGTGAAGCGTCTCATACTGTGGGGGGACCACCTCTCCCTGCCCGGGAACAGTTTGTAGCAAACAGTCCACGATATGAAAATGTATTTAATGCAATTAATAATTTAAGAAGTGAGAGCATGTGCTCTTGGAGAGTTAAATGCTTGTCAGAGTGATAGATGCACGCTTCACCACCAATACATTTCGTATGAAGAGCAGAGGGATTTTGCAAACTTGTGTTGACCTTGGGTTGCAGTATATAGGATGCAGATTGCAAAGGCAGGCCTGCTTATGGCAGGAGAGTGCGTCAGCTCTCAATTTACAGCCCTTTCCCCAATTAAAGGACTGTAAAAACATTAAAATTAATGCAGTCTTAACTCCAGAGCAGGCTCTACTTTCTTAATTAGTGCATAATTATTCAGTTTTTGATATCCTGGAAAATTATCACATGGAAATTATTTTAGGCACAGTAACAATAGCAAAAATCTCTCTACCCCCCCAACTCGATTAACATGTGGAAGTAATTAACACTTTATTACAGTGAAAATACTATTACTGCTAATGTTTAATGACTTTTGCCATTGCATCATAAGCAGGAAATTTAGAACACTACAGAGCAATGGTCTGCTATAAATATAGTACAAAGATTACAAACCAGCGTCAGATGATTCGCACTAACAGCGTTTAAGACAGGGATATGACATACAATACGTTTCCAAAATGTCATATACAGGAAATATAATTTTCTTGATAAAGTCCACTCCATACAGAAAAACAGCTAGTGCAATAACGTTGGATGCGTACAGTATAGGCAGCAGTGCTACAGTCCTTGTAAAAGCCTGTTGTTAATCAAATTGAAACATAAAACCTGAAGCATAAAGTTATTTTCTCATAACAGTTTAATAGAAATTTCCAATCAAACAAAGGCCAAAAAGTGTTATTACGACATGAAGTTCCTTGTATAAACAACTTAAAATGAAGTAGGGGAAAGTTTCATGGGATTTATGGATTTCTTTATTTTTGTTATTTAGAGTAAATGTCTACTGTAGATCTCCTATAAATGTCTCGAGAAATTATGCACCAGCTTTAGATGATTCACACTAACAGCAATTAAGATGCTGAGTCCACATAAGTGTCGAAGAGGTCAGTGCTCAGGAAATATCATTTCATTTCAGCTGGTGTGATGGAGCCAAATGTGCCAGAGACAAAAGGAGACAAAAAGGGTCGGAGACAGCTTTGTCTCGAGCTGGGCCTCTCCATGGCTGTGACAATGGTACCACGGATGAGTAGAGCTAGGGTGATCTTTACAAAAATGTTTCACTATCAAAATGTAAATAGAAAATTGTATTCACTATCCAGCACAGCTTTATGGAAATTCCCAGACAGACAACAGTGTAAAGAAATGCAATACAAAAGCTTATAAAAAAAAAAAATATATATATATATATATGAAGAAACAAACAAAACCCAAGGCTGACCCTACTCAACCTTGGGAAAGCTGCATAAAGTCATAATTTGCTGATTTGCTATTGCTTATGCTGTTAGACTGAGAATTAATGAAGATAAGCACTAATTATGATTTGATCCATGGAATTATTTTAAACTTTATTCTTCTATGTGCATAGCTCATTGGGCTTTCCCCTTTTAGATACTTTTCTTGATGCTTTAACACGTGTGTGTTGAACTGGACCAGTTTCAATGGCTAGCTAATACTATTCATAAATTAAGGAACCTCTTGTTTTAGAAACATCTCCTTGATCCATTGGCCATGGCTACGGAGAGGAAGAATTTGGCATGAGGATGCTGAATATAAATTGCTATTTTGGAAGCACCTCTTACCAGCCAACGTCTGGAGCCAGCATGCAAGAAGAATTCACCTGAAGTGGACGTAACTATTCGCTCTGGGATTAACTTGTTGCAGTTGCAAATGAATCATGAAACCAGCTTTGGCAAACCTGAGCCTGGACCCGCAGTGGAACTGAAATAATGTATGTGAAAAACCTGAACTGGATTACGAGGCCATCTGGAATGCATTCGCCTTATGCATTAGGAGTAGCAGTTTCCTTGACAGAGGTTGTGAAATATTAGAATTCCTAATGGAAGAAATATGGTAGTGCAAAATGACACAAAAATCACACAACCTCATTCCCTGACACGGAACAGTGAAAATGCGAATCTTTCTCTCAAGGGTACTCTATCAATCCTTTGCAAACAAGGCACTTCAGCAGGCAGGGGGGGGAGCTGACAGGGGTTAACCCTTCCGCACCACCACCACCGCGCAGGGCAGGAGACAGCTTCCCTCTTTGGAGAGGCCAAAATTGGGAAGAAATGATGGCAATCGTAAATCCACATGGGGAACTCCTTCTCAGGCGGGGGGTACCTCCAGTGCAGGCGACCCAAGGAGCGGTAGACCCCAAGGACAGACTCCTGCCCCTCTCGCACCCCTCTGGGGTGATGTTTATATGCTTCTAACCCCACTCCCTCGGCAAACGTTACCTCTGGTTTATGCTGAAGGCAGGGGGGAATCACACCAATAACCCTACAGACAGCATCAACCAAATGCCATTGCAACTAACGGCAGCAAACATTGTAATCTTCTCCACAGAAATATCTTATTTCAGTCATCTGTGGTGGTAGGTCAGCCTGGACTTTGGAAGACCTGACCCACGATAACAGTTTGCTGCGCTGACATCTATGCCACTTCGGTATTTACATTCAAGTGATGAATATTTTCCTGGTCATAATGATTTACCAGCAAAAAGTCTATGCCTGGGACTCTCCTGAAACACATACTCGCACATGTTGGGCTGCCCCCGCAACAGCTGTTGACCCCCACCTAGGAAGCAGCTCCAAATTCTTCATGTTTTATTCTTAAAATCACAGTGTCTCCCCAGGTAAGCCATCCTATACCACAGAAATGAGTGTCTCCAGAAGTGCTATAGTAACAGATGATATCTTGTAGCACATGTGATGGAAGTTGATATATTATTTGCTTTTTGTTTAACAACAAACTTTGTTAATTTTCATCAATGACTGAGAGAGGCACCACAGATTATCAGATTTCGTGAGTTAACTGGGAAATGATCAAACATTGAAAACAATCACAGATAGTACTCTGAACAAAGTAATTTGGCCACCTCGTTTCAGCAAGCATCGTTTAGTTTACAACAGTAGCTTATTCTATCTCCAGACAGAGAAAACCAGATAAATCAAAAGCTACCATTTTCACTGCTGCTTTCTGGAGATGGAGTTGCTGACGAGGAACAGAAAACCACACTGGGGCTCTCCTCAAACGTGCAGACTCAGGACAGCTTTGGGAGTGAGGTGGCCAGGAGCGCAGGGCTGAGGTGGGAGGTGGCACATGGACTACTGCTGCCGGCACTTGTAATAGCAGCCACCAAACCCTTGTATGATGGGCTTTGTTCAATAGATTGTTTGGGTGCCTTACACTCATGTATTCCCAACCAGGGGCGTTTAAACCGGTAGATCTTCACACCAGACTTATGGATCGCCTTTATATTCAATAGCTCTGAGCGAGTGCAATAGGACACAGTTTGGAAGGGGATGCAGACATGGCCATGTATAGGAGCAGATGTAGAAATTATCCACCATAAAATGAACCTTACTACCATAGAGGAAAGATTAGACGAACTTAGATGTCACGGCTACACTTCTGCTGGGGTACTATTGCAATGGCCAGGCCAGCGATGCACACACTCGCCCTCTCCATGGGTTCACTGGAGTCATCTTGGATAACGTACATCTTTAGAAGTACCTAACTGATTTAGGAAGCCCAGCATTTTCGGTTTCAAGTACTTTTCGAAATCCCATCCCTAGTCTCCCTCATTGTCATTTATAAGACGCACAAAGCTACTGTTTATTGCTACTTTCCTGCAGAAAAGGGAATAACTCAAAGATAGATTTTCTGTTTAGGAAATAGATCTGGGTTGAATTATTCAAAAAGGCTAACAATATCCAGCCCCAGAAAACCAAGAAAAGGCATAGAAGACTCCAGAGCTAAGGGGCTTTTATACAGCAGCCAATTGTTATGACTCCTTTTAATTAAATACAAATGAATTAATTGATATGAAGCACTGTTAGGCAATTATTTTGCTGACATTTTGTCTCTTTTGAGACACACTTGTTTACTGCATCTATCATCTGCCAAAGCCTACCACCATTCTGCACTATTTTAAACATATATTCAAAGAGTTAAAACTAAGTTTGTACTGTCAGAAAGTTTTACATTAATTTCATATTTGTGTTAATGGTACGCACATTAGACCCAATAGTATTTACATTTTTTAATCCATCTCCCGTCCCTAGGCCATCATTGTACATGAGATATTGCATCTTAATGAATTTTTCTGGTTAAAGATTTTAAATAAATGAATAAATAAATAAGTAATGAAATACTGATTTTTATCTCACTGTACACAAGTTCACTGGTTGATTTTTTTTGCTTTCTGGTTTGCAATGATATATTTTCATCATTTTCCAAAGATATGCATGAAAGTACAAAAATGATGGCTGGTTTCAGACCAAACCTTCAGCAGCATCAGCAAGCAGTATGTTAGCCTTTAAACACTAGGTAGGTAAAATCGAAGGGTTATCTGGAGAACCACAACTGGCCAAAACAATTTTACGTCCTCTGACTATTTTGGGGAATTACAGTACTCGAGTTGCTGCATGACACATCCTCCAGTATGCGTGTGATCCATTTTCTTAAGTCAATGGCATGTCCCCCAGTGATTCAAGAGTGCAGGATGAGATCACAAGTGACTCGAACCCTTTAGACAGAAGCAAGATATATTTCAGTGCAAGGAGGAGCAAAACATCCACAGGACTTTTTAATTGTTTTTGGTGTGTCATGGGCTTGCCTTTATGGTAGCGAGCAGCTCCTGGAAGCAGCAAGCCCTCGGAGAGCTGCTGGCGGAGAAGAGAGTAGTGGACATGCAGGACACCCAGAAGTTGAGCCCTCCTTGCCAGGTCAGTAATAATGTAAGCTGCCTATCTGTCTGGTACTTCTCTGTTGTGTGCGTTAAAATACGTAGCAGGCTGGAGAGTAATTAATTTACCATTGGTGAACTAAATTAGCCTACTGGAGCACAAAGAGCCTTCAGAAACGAGTAACCTGAAACTGTGTGCACGCACATTTAAAGAACAAAGTACTCAGAAATGCCGTCGCAATGTAAGTATTGAAATACCAGTTGACTAAAAGTCACTACATGCGTGTTGAACTCTAGCTGTACATTAGGCTGAGTACAGATAAAGAAATTATTTCCACTAATGCAACTCTATTCCTAAACAAAAAGAGCCATATGGTCTTCTACACCAACATGGTCTTCTACTCCCAACACAGCACTGTTAACAACTCAGTAGGATGTGCTGAAGACCTCCATATAACACAGAAATAATGAGACTATTCATTACAGCATTGCAGCATTTATGCAATCAAAAGCAATGCATATTTTACTGATTTTTTAATCATAGCTGCTATAGTATTCTCATCACCATTGAAAAGTCATGAATCAGGTTCTCTAAATCATGCAATTGTGGGAGATATGAACGTATTTGCTTTGGATTGTACAAGTTTTTACAGAATTAGTCACATTTTTCAGCCTCTTCTCTTCAACTGTTAAGGCTGCAGTCTTACTTTTGCTAGGAGTGGACTTTCATGTACTCATATGACACCAGGACCTGGGACTTTGATATGTCTTGAGTATGTCTGTTTTCTCTTAGTCGGTGTTCAGGCTATCAGCAAGCTCCTATAACCTTTCCTTCTGATCAAAGCACATGAATGGACATGCCAAAATTGTCTCGAGGAGAGTGCCTCTGGATTTCCTATTCACTTATTACCGGGCTAGACATTTTTCCACATTAATCATATTTAGAAGACTTAGCAATAGCCATCAGTCACTTAACAAACTGTCCCATCTTTATCTGGATGTAACAGATGACTGCCGACTATGTGTGCCTGCAAGACAGACCAGGCAAAGTTCCTGATGAAAGGCAGTATGCAACCAAAGTTACAGCATGAAAAAGTTGGCACCACTTTGAGCATCCCCCAAAACAATCCTGTAGGAAGAGATGGGTGAATGGAAACTACACAGACATCCTCCCTCCACATCTCCTCAGGGACCACTGACAATGACCAGATTTTTGGAAAATTCAGGCACTAGGGCTTCCTGCCACCACCTGAAGGACAGGGCAAAGGAGACTGTGTGGATAATGCCCTCCCTTTTGCACAGAACAGGGATAACTGTGCACAGAGCTCCACCTTGATGCATCAGAAAGAGTGCAACAGCACAGCTCGGGGTGCAGAGCACGGCCCCATGGCCTGCTTTAAAATAAAAGACCTTTTGTGTGGTTGCCTCCTCCTGACCTGACTGCGTCAAACACCAAGCCTTGCTAGATTACTTCCACTGGCTAAACTAGCAGAGCAGTTTCTTTGGCTCACCAGAAAAAAAGCTGGTGTTTCTGAAGCTGAAATTTCATAGCAAGTCTCCTGAGATCCGATGCATGAATAATGAAATAATTGTGTGTCCTCACTCATTGCTCTAGCGTGTTACCATCTCTGCTAGCGCTGCCGCTCTTCCCGTGTTCACGGAGGTAACATCAGCGTAGGCAATACCTGCTGGAGGATGAATCGTCGCACAGTGCCAGTCCTGGCAACGCTGTCCGGAAACCACGTAATAACGAATGACAAGGGGGCTGAAGTCAATCTCCCAGCAAGACATCGGGAAGATATTTCAGCCATTTCCTTTTTTTTTTTTTTTTTTTTTCTTTAAATTAGCTCACCCTTTCCCACTTTATGCTGTTTCCTAAAACCCTATGGGCCAGAAACAGAGCTGCTCTATTTATCCCAGCCGAGCCTCTGGGCCACGTGCAGCTATTGCAAAGTTACCTGCACAGGTTCACAAGTATTTGCAGGACGGTGTTTCTGCACCAGGATTTTCTTTGCAGACACCCCCCATTTCCCCCCGTGCATGTTACTGTCACACCCAAGAGCAAGACGGTCTCGTTAATCAATCGTACCTTGGCACTGCATCTTTATGCGTGTATTTCAAGGCTTTACAGTACAATAAAATTTACAGCTCGTATAATTAAGAATATGCCAGATTAAACAAATTAAAGCTCAGCTTTGAAAGCAAAAGCTCTATCAGATCAAGACATTATGCATGAAAGAAATTTCAAATTCAAATCAACAACATCTGAAGGCTCGGAACACAAAAGCCGTACAGGAGTCGCTGGGAACTACTACGAGACCTGTTTCCTAACCTCAAGGTACAATTCATGGCACGGGGCATTAGAAGGTCATGAAGATTAATTGAGTGCAAGGGTTAGTTGCAGATTTGTGGGGAAGCTGCACTGTTCCTGCTACTTTATTTTTTTTTTTCTTTCTCCATGAAAGTAAAAAATAATAACTTCTGCTGAAATTTGCATTCATGAAAGGCTCTTTGTCTCTCTGGTGTATTCCTGGGAGCGGGAGCGCAGAGCAGAGGAGAAGGAAAGCCCAAGCACCCGTCCTGCACAGGCAGCTCCCGCGGCAGCGGTCACCCCTGGGAAGGAGCCCTCAGGAGGGATTGGAGAGTCCCCCCACCCAGAACGCTACACCCTGCTTGCCCCTCTGTGATGTCTGGCTGCAGGAGGGAGCCTCCGTGCTCACAGGGGATGGCTTCCTCTACAAATAAACCCAACTTTATTTAACCGTTTCCCCGTTGATGCATGCTGGGGTGAGCCAGGGTGGCCTCAGCTGCAGGAGAGCAAAGCGGGGATGGAGGGGTCAACAGAGGCTGGTATCTCTGCAGGAGCCATCTCCAGAGAAGACCCTCCTAGCCGGACATGCAAAGGAAATGTGTAGGTAAAGCACAAGATTTTGGCATGGTGACAGGCACGTGTGCTTGGAAAGAATGTACAGTTTGGCAGGGGATACCATCAGTGACAACCAAACCAGACAGGATGACAAAAACACAGAAGAAATACAATTTCTCGAGGTTCATGTCCCTGTTTTTCCTCTACCGCATTTTACCATTTTCAGATAACAATAAATTATTTTTTGGACCCAGTTTCTCTTCTCCCACATCAGAAACTGATTTTTTTTAAATGCAAAATATGAAGTTTTCAGGCTTTTTTTTCCTTATTAGATTCTTCACAAGATAAGAACATGGATGACAAACAATATGAACACCAAGTCTTGGAATTCAATACTGAATATTATATTGCATATCACATCATATCAGACACTAAGAAAAAGAATCCTGCTTCATAAAACGGGACACCAGTGACAAAAATAGAACACTGCAAACAGTGAGCACAATCCTGTATCTGTGCAGAAGACGTTCCCCTCCTATACCCTATCATTCTTTGCACACAAAGTTCAATGAACAAAATGTTATGCGCTACTGCAAAATGACTCTACTATAGATTTTTTACAATCATCTGAGAAACTTATTTTAGAAAAGCTCCGAGGTCAGCAGCAATCTCCATTTTCCCATTTGTTTCAGAAAAGCTGTGCGTGACATTGGCATTAGGTATATATATTAGCGAGTATATATAAATATAAAAATATTTGTTTCAGTTTTGAAATCATGTTTCATATACAGTTTGTGCTAGATTTCAATAAGCATCTAATTAAGATAGATTTTTTTCATCCAGTGCTCTTGCAAATTTTATTTATCGGAGCTGCTTCAAGCACTGCAGACTATCAAAACAGCAGCCAAAGCTGCAACTTCAGCAGAAAGACATTTTCAAGCAAAAGGGGTAAAAGGGGGACCAACATAAATACCAGATTAAGGTACAAATAAAGCAAGAGTCTTGATGGTATTTAAAGATGCACATTGCCAGTAGGTGTTTGGCATATCTTCAGCAGTGATCACACACCCAGCTTTCATTTTTCATGAAACCATTTTCATTAGCATGGTGCCAAACTACTTCTGAAAACCCCACCAAACAGTTTCAAAACAAAACCGTTCCCCATTTCTAGCCCTAGTCACTCATTTGGACCTTCAACCAACTTTTCCAGCCCTTTGCTCCCTACTGGGAGGTGTGGAGGAGGAGCAGCAATGTGCATGTGGCAGCAAACTCAACAACCTAAACAACATGATTTGCAAATCACTAGCATGTTTGGCAAAAAAGACAAAGACCCAAATCTCGGATTTATGATGTTTTAGATTTGGCTTTTCTATTATAGCTTGGGAATGGAGTTATGCAGATTTTGTGTTTGAACTTCTTAATATTTACATATGGCAAGTGTGAGTCACACAAAGAAACAAAACAAATTGCTAATATTAAGCACATTGTTGTCCTTGTTGACAAAACGAGCTAGTCTACTAAATGTAGCTCAAATTTTTGGAACCTCAAAAAACTCTGGACTAGTAATGTCTTTGTCATTTTATAACACTCAGGCTATTTTTCCCATCATTTAAACATAGAAAGAAAATGTCTTGCTTCCTTATTTAGCAGACTTGGAATACCATTATCAATCATCAAAAATATGTATTAGACACATTTATTCCCCTGACAAATTTATGCCAGAAAACTGATAGACTTATTATAGAACCTCTTCCCTCAACAAAAAAAATAAATAAAAAATCCATGGTTTCATGTTCTTCTCTCTCAGTCTTAGAATTTGGGAAACAAAATCTGTATCCAACAGCACACCCCTTGGAGCCAATATCTGGTAGTTTTCTGCGAAAATCTTTCCTCTGCTAGGTTCACATTTTGAAAATATCATAGAGGTATTATTATCCACTCTGACTATCTAAAACTCTAAAAATGTAACTGTATTAAATGGATTTTTTAATCCCCGTATGTTCCAGTAATCAGTAAAGCAGATTTAAATCTATTTCTTCTCTCAGTATTAGAAGAAAGGGAGAGTCATAAGACACACATTTTAAGGATGTAATTTATTACAAAAGTTTCACTGCGGTTTTGTTTTGTGGGCTTTTTTTTTTATCTGCGGTGAATCAGTGAACCTCTGCTCATCAGGATTTGTAATAATACACTTATTGTATCTGATGTTGGGAATCCATCCTTTGTAATACTTCTTGACATAATTGCAGCTTTTGACATACTCAATCGTGGGATCCTTCTAAACCATCTTGAAAAATATGTTGGTCTTTCAGGTTCGGTTATTCAGCAGTTCAAATCTTATTATAACCATCGACTACAGTTTGTTAATATAATTTCTTTCCATTCCTCCTCTTACATTGTCATCTGGAGTCATCTGTTACAATGTCATCTGCAGTCCCACAGGGGACTCCTCCTGGTTCCATGCACGCCTTTATCTACCTGCTGCCTTTAGGAGCTACAAAACCTTAGCTACAGAGACATGGGCTCTCTTATCACATTCCTGCTGACATTCGGCACTTTAATTTTCTATTCCTTGTGCCTATTTATTTGATCAATATTCTAATGCTTTTCCCTCCTGCTCAGCTATTTAGATGAGACCCAGTTAAAAAAAGAAAAGAAAAAAAAAAAAAAAAGAATGTTTTTTAAACATTTTGAAATTATACCCCAGACAGATAGAGGCAAAACAAGTTTTTGATTACTTACCTTTTTCACAGCCAGGTGATTCATATTATTGTGCTTTTCAATTCCAGAATTGCTTTATTTATTTATAAATTTCCACATATTTGAGCATGTAAAAATGCCCAACAATACCATAAAAACTCAACTATAAGCTATAAAAAAGGCATGAAGTAAAGAAAAGGAGTGAAGCAAAGCAAAAGAAAAAATCAGCACTGAGTTGCATCCAGATTTCACCAGCCAGATTGCTATTTATGATACTACCTCTACAGTACGGTGCCAAACTGAGTTACGGTACCAGAATCTGAACTTCAATAGATAATATTACTACGCATTCCCCATGAAATGCAACCAGGAGCTGCTCTTTCAGAAATACTGGGTACCTGTAGCTTCCACAAAGTTTGGTGGGCTATAGCAAACACCTAGAGCTTCAAAAATCCAACCCAATTCTCAATAACACAAACACCTCTCCTCCCTCCACACCAGAAGTAAAAGATTAGCAAGCGAAAATAAAATTATCCGAGGGAGTAAGGAAGAGAAGTGTCCATCTCTTTTGCCCTGCAACAGCAAAGGGGCAATTTCTGATTTTTAGAGAGGTAAATTGTTGTAATGACGTATAGATTCCTCTTTCTGTTCTTCCAGCTTTTATCTGGTATTCTCAAGTTGCCCTGATTAACTGAATCTCCCAGTCTGAAGAAAACAACTGATATTGCCAACAACAAAGTTTCTTCTTCTTAAATAAATCTAGTTCTGCTTCTAAATCTATGAATTACATGAAAAACTTAAAAAAGGTGGGCACTTTTAGCACAACAGTCAGTCTTCCTGCCAAAATCTTACATTGTTACCAAAACCACATGACAACATAGCCTTACCCAGGGTACGGGATGGCAAAAGTGCACACAGCTGTGTACAGTGAATTAGCCATCGGCTTTATTACTGCATGAAAGAAAGCTCACTGCTGAGAAAAAATATCCATACGGTCTCTTGCATCGAGTTTCTGTCCTATTCTTACAGAACAGATGCACACAAGAGGACACAGAAACTCTACCTGAAACATGGTGCTGAATCCTGCTCTCAGAAATATAATGCAAAGCTGCATTTACTGAACTCAGTTGAAAGACATTTGCACAATAACATTGAAATCAATGCAATGAGATTTGATAGGAAGGATCTTTAGCCGTTTACTTCAGGCAACTATTAATCCTCAGCTGTGGCCTTCTCATAGTCCGTCTCTTCTGCACAACCTCTTCTCCAGCACCTGTTTGAGAGACACTTAATGACACATGTCCTGTTATCCCCCTCAAACTCATAACTTGAGTTACTTTATTCATCCGCTACTCATACTCATACTCTTCGTATCTAATACGGAGAAGGCTCTTGCAAAGACATCAGCAGAGGAAGGGAAATGGTGTGGAAACAGAGGTTAAGGAGAAAGAGAAGATCACAAAGAATGCCAAAGGGGACTGGAGGTCTTTATAAGGTTTGGCATAATGAGTCTGGATAGAAAGACCACTAAGAAAATACAAAGCATTTCAGCAAATCGTGCTTTTGATATAGTAGGAACCTCTCCTCTCTCTCTGGAGCAGCGCTGGCTGGCAACCCCGTGCCCCATGTGCCAATGCCATGCCCTAGGCTGCTGCCTTGGAGGTGCCCATGCCCATTTCACACAACTGAGGGGGACAGTTCCCTGGCACCGAATGTCTGGGAAGGCACAGACCTTCTGCTCCTCCAAACCTCCCCTGCAGTTTCAATTGGTTCCAGAAACCCTCTTACTTCTTCTCCGAAGTGGTTCTGTTGTGTGGCTCCATGCGGCTGAACCACGGCTGGCTCCCACCTCAGGGATGGGTGAAATGACTCCTAGATATGAAGTAGTTTGCAGGTTTCTTTGGTGATGTTTTGAAACAAATAACACCGCATGCCTGCCAAATATGTATATTATTATTATGCAGTCTTTCTGTTTATTTGATGAGACACTTTCAATTTAAGAAAACATATGGCAGTAAGATTAACTCCTACAGAACTAGAAATGGGCCAGAGTCCATGCTTTGGGTTTGCAAAAGCAAACTCCAAATCAGAATTGCTCTGGATCACAACTATACTTTATTTAAACTAACAAATTTTAGCAACAAGACAATTTGAGATAAAGGGCTCCAGCTCTAATCAGCTGAAGAAAGAAGTGATGACTGATTCAGTAGTAAAACCGACATGGCAGCAGAGACAAGCAGGCACAACCTGACTTTGAAAATCCCAAACAAGGATTTACATGGACCGACAGGAACTGCAGAGTGGTTTCTGTTTGCTTTTATTCCATGTGCTGACTCATATTAAGCCCTATGAAGCTCAGAAAGCTCTTGAGGACAAAACTGTCAAGGCAGAGATGAAACATTACTGGTCAGGCCAAAGAAGAGTTGTGGTAGACCATGGAGGAAACCAATTCTTTGGCAAAAAACCTCAGACTTCTGAGACCTCCATTACCTTTCCATGAGAAAGGGTGACCCATCACCTCTACAAAACACGGCTCTGGTGGTGGGAGCCCAGTGCAGTGCAGGGAGGCTCAAGGGTTCCTTAATTTTCCCTGACTATAGCCAAGCATGGTAACAACAGCCATCCTTAATCCATGTAACAGGTGCTTCTATACCCTGATGTATTGTTTAAAACCTGTTAATGTTGAAATTAGTCTTTTTGCAGCTTTACTGTGTTGTTAGGAATATTTCCATATTTCACAGTTTAATGATTACATTTCATTTCTGCTGTCTTCTGCTGGGTACAAACTCAGTGGGACTCCTGGGAAGAATGGTATAAAGAGAAAAACTTATGGATTGGGTTGTTTTTCATAGGCAATTTTATAAATTCTACAGTTCATCAAAATAAGAATGAGATAAACATTGGGGTGGGAAAGTAGGGAAAGAAAGAAACATTGGTAATATGCAGTAGTAGTCTAATGTTATTTTCTTTTGTATCACCAGATTCTCTCCTTATTTCAAATTCCCTAATGATCACCAGGTTTTGAAAGTTTCTTGACAGAGTTAGACTTTTATTTAGTTATATGCAAGGTTTTCTGGATTCCATTTGACTAAAATACTAATATGCTTAATTTCTGTGTCTAATCATGTCGTAGTAAGGAAGGTTAAAAATATCAGTGTCGTCACACACAATCTTCTTCAAGCTGTATTTTAAATTCTTTTCTTGTTGCTAGTGGTGGTGCTGTCACTGAGCAACCCTAATGCAAATTAAAAAATTAATGGATCAGGCATGAGAATAATTATTGTAGAAAAGGCCTGGAATGTGCCTTTTCCAAATAGACTACACGGGATTGATGCACAAATGACCCAAGTGGGCCCTACTAGCTTATTCAATAAGGGTCCACTCAAATTCCATCTGTGAACATTTGGTCGGCCCTTTTATGGCGATGAGGCTGTTCCTCCAAGTTCATATTAATTTTTGTGCACATCTGCACACTCACCTAATCCCTACCCACATGCCACTCCAATTACAATTAAAAGAACGAGTTAAATCTTGGGCAAATTTTAATCACAATAAAGTCTGTAGGGCTATTTAAAAAAAAAAAAAAAAACAACTGTGAAAAACTTTCAATGTTTTTTATTTTCCACATAATTTCAAGAAATAACCAGTCAAACTGGTGAGCCTCCAACCACTGCCCTCATTGTTTCGATTTTGCCTTGGATGCAGAACAATAGGCAAATGTGTCTTTGGACTTTTGGAGCTATTTGAGTTCAAGACAGCAGTATTCAACTGCGTGTGAGCGTGGCAAAGTATTTCATTGCCCAAATCTGGAGTTTACTCTAAGATCAACAAGTAAATTACCATTTTCATGCTATTATTATGATCCCTGAATGCATACAATCAGCATCATTATTTTAAGCAAACAATTGCAAGGGCTTTAAATAAAAAATGCAGTACACAGAGCATTTACATTTTCAGCATAGCATATTAATAGGAAGGAAGAAGAGAAAGATGACAACTAGAAATGTCAGCTGGTTTAATCATACTTAGCATGAAAAGACTGCTATAACTTTAAGAATGCAGCTTAGCTGACTTTGGAGCTTAGGTTTTTATTTTTCTACTTTATAGCATGCTTCAAAACTACTTGGACAAATACAAAACAAGAATTACAGTGCACCATAAGTTATTTTAATATCCTGTAGTGGTGTATACTTCCAATGAAATCCCAAGACTATTATTAAGGTTCTGTGTTTGTGTGAAAATGTCAAGTTGTTTCGAGTGACTACATACTCTAAATTATATATAACTGTTACTTTATAGCTAATAGGCACTAAAATTACTTTAAAACAGAAATGTAAAGTTATATTTTCATCCTTTTTGACAGATAATAAAGCTTATTTATGAGATACATTTTCTCAAGTATTAAAATATATAATGTTTACAAAAACATTAAAAATACCAATACTTGATATTTAAGCTAGAAAGAGAGCCATGATGGAGATATTTTCCTAGATATCTCCAGCATGAAGTCAAATAGATGATAACACAATAATTTCACTTGTGAAAGTCATTTGTTAAAACAGTAAAAAATAAAAAAGCTTCTGTCTCAAAATGAGATTTAGATGCTTTTTCTCTCCCTGCCTGTCATTAAACTGCAGGTACGAAATCCTCGTGTATATCTTTTAGATAAAATGCGACCACGTGATATACTCCCACCCTTTATTTTAAATTGCATCCACTAAGACGCATTGCTTAATTGCTTTGTTGTCATGTCCCTACCCGAGGAGGCAGAGGGGAAAAAAAGTTATTCCTTTTTACAAGCGCAATGGAAAGGGACATGAGCACGAGAGTAATTCCTTCCCTTGTAAACTCCAGTTAGGATGGGGAATTTATGAAAGGGAAGATTGCAGTTGGCGTGATGTACACTTAAGTGTATACACCATCGCTAACCCACCAATTATTCACGGTCTAAAATAAAGAGGCTTCACATGCAAATTACTGTTGTTTATTCCTCCCGAGCACTTAGTAAATAAAAACATATAAACGTCGGGATCTATCTTGTTATCTGCGAAGTGTGAGGGATATCGGTCGGCATTAGCCCTGATGCATCCCGGTTTGATGGCAACCTTCACAGAAGGTTGCAGCGCGCTCGTCGCGGCGCGGCAGCAGGAGCTAATTGCTAACCCTCTGCTGTGATTAGGATTACCTCTTCTGCTGAGGGGCTGTGGCTAAATTTATGCTCCGTAGTTCTGCCGCTCTGCTGTACAATATTATGCCAAAGCATGAACAAAAGAAAATTACCCTGAAGCAATGGAGTGCCACAACGCATTGTCGCTATTAATCTTTTAGTAATGGCAATGCTAATTTGACATGATGCATAGTAATTTATTAATAGAAATATTTGAAGTCCTAAACTTGAAATATTCTGTGCGAGAAAGGATGGCTCTGGGAGCGGGTAGGGGGATGCGAAACCTTTCACTTCCAAAGCGCTGCCTCTGCTCCGACCCCCATCAGCACCGGCAGGAACACGTGCCCTGACGCCAGGCATGAGGACGAGACGCAAGCGTTTTGGGGCAAATGCAGACTACGGGGTTTGCAAGGTGAACCCAACTGCAACCCATGAGCTGCGCGGGGCCGAGAGCCCCGTGTTGGGCATTGGCCTTGGCCAAGCTTGACATTTCTGCGGTCAGGGAGAGGAAGGAGGGTTAATGCCAGGTCCTTGGCAGAGGCAATTATTGCCCGGCGCTGGTCGGCAGGGGATGCTCCTGTATCAACCAGCTCATTGCTGTCTGGGAGAGGGGGGCAGTCGGGGCGCAGACCCCGGGGGCCCCTGGCCCCCCGCGCCGAGCCCGCTGCCCGGCCTTGGTCTCGGCAGGAGGGCACAGCAGGCTGCTCCCGGGCATCGGCGCTCCTACAAAGTGTTTGGCCGTGTTTATAAAAGGGCTAATCCGTGTTCACATCGTACGGGCTTTGTTCCTTCTCCTGAGCCATCATTAACTATTAATCGAGGGTGGGTTTCTTCAAAGGTCTGCTCCATTTGTTGTTTGCTCTCGGAAAACAGGAGCCCATTTAGGATTCAGGAGAGCGCTAGGAAGGCAGAGATATTTGTAAACACCATAATGGTCATATTAATAGACTAAATGTGTTTAAAAAAAAAAAACCAAACAATAAGGGGAAAAGGAAGGTTTTTATGTTGAACCTCACCAGCAAACTGCAAAAGAACTTCATGATTTTTTACGAGAGCAGCACTGGAAAACCTGGGGAAGCCTTAAATTCCACCTGTCTGATTAATGTCAAGGTTACGTTCGATCTACATTGGTAGCACACATGAATTTCATGTCCCAAGACCTTAGCAGGAGTCGATGTAACATGAGTCATTATTTATTGGCGATAATGGCCACTGGCCAAGGTAAAGCCTGGTACAATACATTAATAGCATCGCATTGTCTTGGGAAAATGAGGCCATTAATGCAGGTCACCTGCACTATATAGCTCAGATCGGATTCAGGTGGAAGCCATCAAAAACTTCTTAAACTGGAAACAAGCGGAGTTCAAACCTTGCTGTATCAATTAAGAGAAAATACTTGCAGGTCTTCTGTGGCCTGCTGTTCCCAGAACCTTCTCGTTGTAATTTCGCCTTGACCATACTTGCTTTCAGTTTTTGCAAGGTTGTAGTTTGTTTTCACATCTTCTACAAAATGGTAATCCTTGGTCTGGCTAGTTTGGGAGTGGGAGATGTTTAAGTACATTTTACAGTAAGACCTTTTGGTAATGTACCGCTTCCTCCTTTATGAACCACAGAATTGAAAATATTTACTCACAATTATTCTTTACCGTAAACAACACTATTGAAATGCATTACATCAGAATATTAATGGTATGACTCCAAGAACAGACTCTTACCCAACAGATGCAAGGCAACTGCTGGCAATCCACTTCCATTAAGAAGCCATAGCTCCCAACACCATCACAAATAGAGCACCATCAACACCCCCAAAAAAGAGTTACTCTGTGCATTAGCATCACACATTGCACCGCGTGTTCCTGTGGCCAAAACCAGCGAAAAAAATCCCATTTACGTTCTGTCATACTCTTTGCATCTTCCCCAAAGGGTGGGGTAGGCTTCCATACTTTGAACAGGACGTTGTTATCACCACCCTGTCGGGCGATTTATTTGTTTTTTAAGAAGTGTGAAGTGCCTGTGGGTACTTTTTAACTTCAATCACTGGAAGACTTCATTTATAACCTGATACCTTATTACTTGACTTTCCTAAACTCTCTTTTCCTTTTGTTGTTTCAATTTATCTTATATCACCACTCAAGCTAGACAATGATAAAAAATAAAGGTGTTTTGTTTTGTCATGTAGAAAATGTGATTCATTCGTTGTCTTTAACAGGCCTTCAGACCACCAGACATATGTTCAATGTTTGGCAGCAATAAAAAAAAAACAACAACAGCAGCTAAACAAATATATATATTTGTAAGGATTATAAATCAGTGCAAGTTATTCTGGTACTACTTTATATAAGACATTAGTGGGAGTATATTTGAAATATTGTGTGCAATTCTGGTCACTATATTACAGGCAGGACATTGTGGAGATTGAAAAGGTGCAGTGGAGGGCAACCAAAATGATTCAGGATTTGGGAGATATGAATGATGAAGACAAATTAGCCAGATTCAGGCTGTGTTACTTAAGGACTCAGTTCTGCAGGATGCCAGGGCGGGGGGAGTCCTGCCTGGGCACCCCTCTGAGGATGCCCAGCACCCCGGGCTTCGCCTGCCCCGGCAGTACAGAGGCAGCCCCCCAGGACAGCGGGCGAAGGGGAGCTTCTCGCACGGCTACAGCTCAATGAGACATAAGTGGACTCACAGCTACAAGTTGCGGGAGTAGTAAATAATTCAGAAGCATGAAAAAACTGACAGGGAGGAAATTATCCATCCATTCATGTACTGAATTTAAGATTAGAGGAGCTAAAAAACGCCGCACATAAAGTAGTGCTAAAAGCAAAATATTGCCTTTCAGTAAGGAAAGCGTATTTTTTCTAACTTTTTTCTTAAGATGGGGAAAATGAAAGGCTCCTTTTTGCACCTGCAAAAAATCACTTCGGATGCAGAAAAAAAAAAAATTAAGCTGTGTACAAGAGTGGAGGGGGATGTGAAGGTGAAAGGGTAAATTCTGCTCATTGCAAGACATGCTTCTGACCTGGTGGTGGTCGGTACAGCCTTGCTACAGGGACATCACACCGGGGCTGCAAGGACGAGCCAGCAAAGAAAACTTCTCCTGGAGAGGAAAACAGTCAGAGGCAATCCCTTCTTCTTAACTAACTGAAGAAAAGGCACTAATCCCCAGAATTAGATGTGCTCTATATTTTTTTTCCCTCCTTTTTGGTTCTGAAGCTCAGAGAGATGTCTGAGCAGCAAGGATAACACAGTTCAATTAAAATAGGGAAGGAAGGGAAAATGCTATCACAAAAATCTCTGTAGTTGTTGTTACTGACAAGAGCAAAACTTCCCACGCTTCAACCTAAGTAGCCTATATTCACACCATCTACTCAGGTTAGTCCTGAGGAAGTAACAGCTTTAGGGAAGGTGGCGGATGGATGGAGTTCTTCTAAAATATCTTTATCCCATTTTTGTTTTGCCCAAAAAATGAAGACATGGAAAATATGAATGAATATTTTTTCTGCCATGAGGTCTCAGTCTGGAAAAGCACTCAAGGCTCTCCTTAATTAAGCACATTTCTATGCCACACGTTGCCGTTTCTGACACCTGACATACTACGAAGTATTCCAATCCACCCTACACAGGGTGATCTCAGCATCTTACTTGTGGAGTCAGATATTGCTAAGGCTAAATCAATCCTGTGACTGATATTCAGCAGAGGCTTAAGACATTTAAATATAATATCTGACTTCTGAGGGGATAAGTATTCCACGTCTCGCTACTGTGCACTATTCAAAATGCAGAAAACAACGATCCGCGTGCTGGGAAAAGGGAAGCAGGAGCCTGAGAAAAAGAAAATGACTTCAAGGAGACAGCAGTGTGACCTCGGCGTTGGCCAGTTCAGGTAATTTTCACCCTCCAGCAGGACTGCACCATGTCAGAGGCCAAATTACAACCCATCTGGTCAGTGAGACTTGAAGCTCAGGAGATTTTGTGAAGAACAGAAAGCTACAAGAGCTCTATATATCTGTCAAGGGCTAAATTACGTTATGGATGAGAATGGACTTCAGTTTGGGACAGTTCAGAGATCTTTAAGTGAAATTTTCCTACCTAGGCAACACCTGCTCAGCTCTGATTCTTTGGAGAAAACTAGAGTTACAATTTTGAAGGCAAACAAATACCATTTTTGAATACCACTTTATTTCCTACTATTTTTTTCGTGTAAGACAAGCTAAATCCGTCATCCCAGCCATGCTCACTTAAGAACTTTGAATGTAAGACATCATTTATTTTCTTTAAGGAGAATTTTTCAGGAAGATGTATAAGGAATATTCATACCAACAGTAACAGGAGCTAATACCTTAATACATAGCCAGAAAGCAGCATGACTCAGCCCAGAAATTCCTGAAGTATTTACTAGACCCCAGGGATGGATGATCCTACTAGGATAAAAATGGTTCCTTCTCAAAACCTGCATCATTCAGGAAGCTCAATGGGATTTTTTTTCTCCAAGATCTTTCATCCTACAGCTTGTTCCTCTACACCAATAAGAAACACAAGGAAATAGTTCGTGATATAGTAAATGAACACTCGAGGGATTTTCTAGCCCAGTTGGAAGCCTGTTTATGAGAAACATGGTGCAAAACACAGCAGCCCGGTCCATCAGAGCCCTAGGAACAGATCCAGCCGTAAGGTTGACCCCAGTGTGTTCACTTCTCCCTGGATTCCTCTTCTTGCTTAGAAGAAACCCTGACCTAAACACAGCTTAAAATCTGCAGAACTTTTGCAGAAGGGATCAAAACAGTTGCAACAAGAGAAATCTGTCTATTCAAATATCTTCAGAAGCACTAGTTGCATCATGACTAAATACAGTGCACTTATGCTAGGGTCTCATTCCTGCAATGCATCAAGTAAATTAGAAAAGTACAAATTAGGCTGTAGGCATCAGACCCACAATGTCGCTGCAGTCTCCACCTATGCAGCCAGGCAGCACATCAGCTAGCCCAGCCTTTGGCAGTTGTACAACTTCCACTAGGAATCTCATTTGACTTTGTTTTCCCTCTTCCAGGCCTATAAGCAGAATTACTATGTATGCCATGAGTGAGACCCTTGAATAGTTTAAACAAACCTAGCACAATGTAAAAGTAAATCAGTAATCTCATGTGATATTTAAAAGCTAAACTATATTTAGGTAATGCTATTTAACTCATGTAATATGCCAAATATATTTGAAGAGTATATTTATACTGTAACTCCATTGATTTCCACAACAGGGATGAATTAGGCTTGCCTCTCTTAAGCAAATAAAATAAACATTGTACTCAATCTTTAACTTTCAAGCTAAGTATGTTCCAGCTCAAACATTCCTGTTGCCTGAGCAGCCTAATAGATTTATTCTCTGATGTCATTTTTCTCGTGTCATTTTGGAATTTGATTGCAGCATATTTAAAATGTTGGTTGCAATCATAACAAAGTGCAGCATTTAAAATGCATTCAACACACACGTTGTCCTTGCGGAGAATGGTTATTTGTCTCTGTCCTCTGAGGAAGAACATGGTATGATGAGCAAAACCTGGCGTAATAAAGAAGAATGATGTGCAAAACCCCACAGAAAGAATGGTTCTTTATTTCTTAAATTAAATATGTTTGGGTGTGTTAAATATCTTATCGGATAGAGTTCGAACAAAACTGTTAGACAAATAAAGGCATGCTTGCTATTCCGTCCAACAAACTGTACAAATACAGAAAAACCTTCACATATGAATAATTGATAAAGGATTAAAACTGTTAAAAGCATATATTTTCCATGCACCAAGGGTACTTGTCTAATAGGTTTCCACTGTGATAAACAAAGTACATCTCCTGCTTTATAATTTCAAGATAGTTTCCAAATATTAAGCTAAGATGCTTTATTGTTTGCTGTTATTTGCAATAGGGCAACCATCACGATAGCATCCGCGTTCATTCTGCTAGGAGCAAAAACTGAGAGAGAAATAAGCCATGGCTTTGGGAAGGGTGACAAGGTCAGAAAGGGAAACCACCCGTTGAGGGGCAGACACAGGGGGAGCATGCAACACCACAAATAAGCCATCACAGCTCCTCAGTTGTGTCTACTTGAATATAGTTTTGTTTTATAAAGCAACAAAGTTGTACATTTTGTCCTAAAGCATTCATAAGACACTACCGTGTAGGTCCAGTTTAACAAGAAAGAAAATAGGTTTGTGAAGAATATCTACGATTAAGCCAATGTGGTTAGTAATTATCATAATGCAGCAATAATGACACATTAAAAACAAAGACAATGAAAACTCTTTGGCAATCTCAGGTCAACACTGTTGAGAGAAATCTTGCTTCCCTTAATCACATAAGTACTAACCTGACTGCATTCATGGGATTTAGCCACTATAATTGTTTTCCACCTTATTTTAAATTGGCTAAAACCAGAATTGTGTGCTTTATGTTTCAGGGTTATCAACCCTGACAGTCTCCTACGCTGGCATCCACTGTCTTCCCAGTGCCACCAGTGGCAATCCTGCAGAGGTTATCGCTGTTCCCAGCCTTTGTGCAAGCACAACACTTCTGTCTCAAGCTGGACAGTAACTATCACAAGACAGGCTGGCTGCTTTTCCATTGCAGAACATGCCTTATTGTATCTCCACTTCTTTACTGAAATTGTAATAGGAAATACTCCACCAGCCCCACGGTCCACTGGTACAGAATGTTTTTAGTCGTTGGATACCAAAACATAATGCAAAAATAGTTATTTTCTCATAATCATATTTGGAGACTGGTTTAGCAGTTCAGCCTTCAAAGGCAAAATCTTAAAATTCTTGCTATTATTAGCAAGATAATCCTCTGGTTTTTGTATCAATAGCTAACAGTAAAGAAGGGTCACAACGTTGATGTTGTCTCATTTGGTGGGTGCCCACAGTAAGTGTGGATTGGGGTGATTTGACCATGAGAAGAAAACCAGAGGTCGCAACTGGACAAAGATTTCACTGAGTAGCTCTTCAGCTACAACTCATGGGGTCACCGTCGCTGCTGATCATGCCTCTGATACTGCTTTATCTAAGACCACCTTATTATTCAAATTAGCACTGAGCACCCAGACAGGGACAGCAAAGATGATAACAGCAGATTTGTTTCAAGAGCCCACAGAAGCCAAAACTTTTTCCCAGACTGCCATCAGTTTCATAAAAGAAGAATTCAGATGAACTGGAAATGTGCAGTGCATTTTGAAAAGGAAGAAGGCGACAAAAATTTACAGTGCTCATTCATACAGCTTACGCTTTTAAGAAAAACTTTGCTATGATTCAAAATGCATAGAGAAAATATTTTTTGAGCCAATATTTTAACTGCTTATGTCTATAAAAATGGGTTAATGAGGATTTTCATGGACTTTTGGAGTGGAGAGCCTTTGAAGAGCTGGCAGTGAGGTGTATCCTGGAGCCGGGAGGAGCTGGGCTCTGGCCGACAGCTATGAAAAGCATTGGAATAAGAAGGCCCTGACCTTGGCCCTTCAAGATTGCAAACTGGGAGGCAACAGCAAGTGCACCCCAACCAATTTTAACTGCACTGACAAAGTACGTCTAGAGAGAACCATGCTCTTAGGTGGCAGGATCCCAGAGCCATGCAGTGCTCCAACATGCTCAATTGCACGTGAAAGCACGCGGAAAGCCCAGCGTAAAAGGACAGAGTGCAAGATACTGGCAATTCTGCAAAGCGTTAGGAGTCAGCTTGCTGCTTTGCTGAGTCCCTTCTTCTTACCCACAGCAAGGGAGGTTCCACTAGCTCAGCCAGACCAACAGGACGTGAACTCCAACTCTGCTTGTCTGCTGGAAGCACCTCTAGATTTTGGGCATAGATTAAGTGTGCAGTGTCCCTTTAAAAATCCCAACTTGCCTTCCTCCCTTCAAAAAAAAACAACCACAGAAGCCTTCAACTATGAATCCATTTGTTGTGCACAAGTCACCCAACTCTCCTAAAAGAGAGCTAATTTTTTTAGCATCCTTTGCTTTCAAAGCAACCAACTAAATGCAGAAAAGTGGGCCCTCCCCAAGGGACTGCCTCCTCCCTGTGATGCACATCGCCTGCAGCTACCATGCAAGTAGGACAGAAACAGAACTTGAAAATACTCAACCCTACAGATGACTCCATGAAAGACAAAGAAAAATGGCTATTTGGCATGCAAAAACTGGCTCCTCGCAACCGCCGGCTACAGCACCGTGTCGGAGAGGGCTCCCCTGCAACGATTCATTAGTGGCAACGGCAAATAATTTGCAAATATAACTATAAAGATATCTGCAATGATATTAATATGTGTGCATCAAAACTGAATGACCTTAAGCAGTGTATACTTCAAATGCCACAGAAAAGTGCGACACTTAACACATTACAGCATGGCATTTTCTGTTGGGCTTTCTCTTAACTGCTCATGCAAATATACAAGAGGCAGAGTTTTACAAAGCCATGTTTGTCTGTCCACAACACATCTCGTTTCCTCCTCAACATTAAATTGCATAACCACTAGCTACAAGGAATGCTTTTAAAAAGGCAGGAAAAAGAGAAAAGGGAGAAAAAGTAAGAATATAAAAAGCCCTGGTACAAAATATATGCAGAATTTGTTTTCCAATGAAGGTCTAATAGGGCTACCTCTTAAGTCTGGATATGTAAAAAATTGCCCTTTTCACAGCTGATAAAATACAAATTAATCCTTAGAGGATTTAATATGTGCCTATTTATTACTTTCAAGTATGAAAGTACTGCTGCAATTAATATAGCCTACACTACTGTATGCGCTGGTCTGTAGCATTGTCTTTGAAACAAGAAATATATGCAAAGCTTTTATATACAGATATGTAGAGAAACACACACACACACAAAATGAATATATTTCTCCTTAAAATCTGCAAGCGTAGGTGTGATGCAGTTCCATTTCAAAGGCTGAGTGTCCAGTGTGTCTCTGTTGTTCCACTGCTGCTGACGGAGTCACCGTGAACTCCAAAGCTTTAAATCAAGGTGTCTTACGGGTATGTGATAATGTTATTTGTTTACAACTGTAACTTAGCTTTGTTATGAGAAGTGCAAGAATTTTAAAAATTAAAGAAACATTTTTTCTCTCTCTTTGCAGATTAATATTTATTTAACCTCCTTTTTTTTTTTTTTAAAGTACTATTTCATTTATTTGCTTGTGTTTCCAAAATTAACTCTTGGAATGCCGGTGCTTTCCAAATTCTCAAACAAGTGTGCCTGTCTTCAGTTGGCGAAGAGTTGTCATTTTAGAAATTTCTGACTCCATTTGCAGAAAAAATATTCTTTACTTGCCTACTCCTATGCACATATATTTATTTTTTCCATCTCTTTAGCATATATTGGCCAAGTGACAAGTTTCTAGTACTTTGTACACTTTAAGATCTGCTGACTTTGAAGTTCAAGTGAAAGTGATTCATATCCTAATATTTTTTGAAAGCAGTATTCAAACATTGTTATTGCTCATGTAAATGTGTGTGTGTGCATGTGTCTTCCTCATGTATATAAGTATATGTGTGTGTGTGTGTACATATGCATTTAAATAATAATAACCTTCAGGTTATTCATTTATCTGCTATGGCTTCAAAAATTTTTTGGCGGAAATGGAGAAATGAAAATGATTCCATTTTTATCCTTCAGTAATGAATCCCTCAAATTACCATAAGCCTTGTTCTTTAAGTTCAGGGTAATGAGTCAGATTTTATTCATATTTTTTGAAGGTTCAAATATCTGTGTGATAGTCTCCCTTTGTTTATTCATGGCCAAAGTCTATATAATTTCCTGCGTGGTCGGCCGTTTATTTACAATCTCTCCAGCAGTATTTATTTAGGGTAAAAGACCACCTCGGCGGGAGTGGAGGAGAGCAGCACTTCTGCATTACACTGCCTCTTCTGTCCCATCTCAGCCCATGGAGCTCTTTTGACAGACAGCATGAAAAAAAATCTGCATAAGGAAAAGTAACTGACAGCTGGGGTCAGACTCTCTCTGTTTAATGACACTGCCAGTTACACATTTTGAATTGTTTAAATATGAGTCTACAGCTTCAACGATCATCATCTCACTGGTTCCACTTTTCATACCCAACAGCCAGGAAAGTGACACGTAATTACACACTTACTGATGGTATCGCCGGGGCCGATAATTAAAACTGCCACGGGAGGATTGCTATTGCTAGTCTACAGCTGGGATGTTGTCAAGAGGTAGAAACTCCAGCAGCTTTTAACGCTATCTTCTTACAGGTGGACCACGGGCGCCGGCGGTGAAGTAATAGAAAGGCCTCAGCACATCATTCACAATGTCTCGCACAAATGAAGAAAATCTATTAACAATCCAATAAGTGAAATACAAACACGCTGACCCAAGGGTTAAACTGTCTGGGTGGACGCACCGCTCGCTGCCGCTTCGCATTGTTCTTTTTTTTTTTCTTCCCTTTCGGACGTGTTTACAGAAAAAAAAAAACGTTAGGAATGTTTTGCCACCTTTGGTAGCACAAAGGGATGCTGGGCAGGCAGCGCTGCGCAGAAACAAGCCCTGTTTACTTCCGATGAGATCATCGCTTCTCGATGACTAACTAAAACTCAGGGACAAGGAACAAACTAGCTGCCAAAAGTAAACATTTGAGGAAACACGGAACGATCTCATTTTGCACAGTAGGTTTTGTCAAATAACGACCTCTCAGGGCATTGCACCAGAGATTTGCGTCCTGCCTTGGCAAAGACAGGGCAGAGGAGTGCCGAACTAGCAATGTAAAGCTGGAGAAATCAGCACAACCAAAGTAATGGAGCACTTAATGGACAGTCAAAATGTGAGCCAAGTTTGTCATTGGTTTGATGCTTGACTACTGCTAAACCACCCCAGGTTTTCCTCTTTTTCTCCTCTGATGAAATGGAGATTAAAAAGGAGGTTGTAGTGAGGTGGGGGTCGGTCTCTTCTCCCAAGTAACAATTGATAGGACACAAAGAAACGGCCTCCAGTTGCACCAGAGGAGGTTTAGGATGGATATTAGGAAAAATGTCTTCACAGAAAGGGTTATCAAGCACTGGCACAGGCTGCCCAGGGAAGGGGTGGAGTGACCATCCCTGGAGGTATTTAAAAGTTGTGTAGATGTGGTGCTGAGGGACATGGGTTAGTGGTGGTTTTGGCAGTGTTATGTTGATGGTTGGACTCAATGATCTCAAAGATCCCTTCCAACCTAGATGATTCTATGATTCTATAATTCTATGAGTCTATGAAAATATGACCAAATGATGGGGGAATTGGTATCTGCAGATTACTTGGTACTTGCTTTATTTCAGATTTACACAATGCACTTACCAAGTTTTTCTAAACGATGTAGAAGACTAAAGCCAGCTAACTACCTGACCTTGCAGTGTGATTACCAGCACCAAAGATCCCTGGCAGTGTTCTCACGTCAGCCCCATGGCACGCAGCCACGGACAGTCGGGATTCATTCTGACCTCGGCTCTGAGCCACACTGGGTTGACGGTGAGGTGTGTTTTGGCACAAGAGCAGCTCCACGTTTGCAAGTTTGATCCCCAGTTGCTGAACTCAACCATCTCAAGGGCTTCAGCTGGGCTGTGGCCAAGGCTGTCACAGCTCCAGGCTTTCCACTAAGCCCCCTCCCTGCCTTCAGAGGAGATGTAGACTATCGAATGCCATCCACAGGCAGCTCCTTTGTGCCTCCATAGCCACAACAACCCTCCTGTGTCACTGCATGTGGTCTTCCATCCTGCTCATGGCCAGTGTCCCCTTTCTGACTGCCTGCATGAGATGTCCCTAGCAAATGTTGGAAGTAATAACAAGGACACGTATCCCCTCACCGCCTTAGCACACCTCTCATGTCTTGGCCTTGGTGAATTTATAGATGCACAGAAAGCCCAGAAGAATGAAGCAACGAGTGGATGAATACTCAAATGCCAGAAGAGTCAGGCTGGTAAGAAGTTCATTCTCCTGAGCCCAAAATGCATAACTTTCAACTGTTACTTTGCCTTAAAACATAATTACAGTGAGCATCCCAACCAGACAATCAACCAACCATTGCCCTTGCATTTAAGCAACCTCTTTGACATATTAGGCCAATGAATATCTATTAAATTTGGTCTCTTTATGTCAAGCCATCTTTAAAAGGAGACAACCTGCTCTAATTCCTTCTTTCCATCTCTACAACCATGCCTGGAAAGAAATGTCCCATACCCTTCTGTACTCATACTACAACATGTTGTACAACAACACACAAAAAAAAAAAGACTACTGCTGCTGCATTGCTGCTAAATTACCCACAACATTATTTTATTTTTTTTGGCACAATACAAAATCTGAGAACTTACGACACACATCTTACACAAAAGTCTGAATGTAGAGTTGGAAAAAAGAGGCATTTTGGTAGCAGCTGCTGAGACAAGGGAGAAGAGGACACCCACCAGGAAGCTCTCCTGAAGGGCTTCTCCTCCTCATTCAGGTATGCCAACCACGTTGCCTGCATTTCACAGATGGATGTTGACTCTTGCCATGTTCAAGCATTTTCAAGACTGTTCCACTGCCTGCACCCATATATAAAGTCTAGGTGACTTTTACTATTGAATTACCTAATTCTTAAGTAAAGTATACAAGCTTCCTAGGACTTTGGAAATTAAGATCTTAAAAAAACTGTTTAATTTCCCTGTGCTGATTTTTTCTTAAAGCATCAGCTTTGTCTATTTAATTTTGGGAACTTATAAAATATTTCTACTAAAATCTTTGCTGGGAATTTCTAAGTTTCAGACCACTTTGGGTATTTTAGAAAATTAGATTTATAAAGAACCTTGAACAACGTAAGTGCTATAAAACATATTTAATTAGAAATTATGACAAAACCAAGCATAGAGTTCTCTGTGATTTGAATATTTGCCAGTGAACTAGTCACAGAAGTCAAGCTATTATTAAGTAACACTAATGCTAAGTGCTGCAAAGTACTGAAATTCGACACATATTTTTGCTAGACATTTTCCCTCTGGTTCTGAGTTTCAATTTCTTCTTTGATAACCAGTAAACTACCATTATAAAGTACTAAAATCATTTGAAAGAACAAATATTACCTTCCTTCATTGAAGGCTCATATCTAAGGTAAACTAAAATATAATTATAAATAGTATCTATTAAATATTTTTCAATTACATGAACAAGGCAATACCCTAATACAACAAGACAAGCAATGGTCTGATCACGTGTATTGCAATATGCTGATATATTTACTTAAAATGTTTCATTTTTCTTAGAAATTTAGCATCTGAAATTCTATCCTGTTGAGGTGAATGAATGATTTACCATCCGTTAAGCAGCATCATTACTTCACTCTACGACACCTTTGCTAACTTTACAAAACTTGCAGTTTCCCGATATGAAAGTCCTTCTCAGTTTTGTGTTTTAAACTCACTCAATTGATTCAAACCATTCTCTCCGAATCTTTTATAACCAACCTGTGTTGGCTACAGACAAATGTTATTCTGCAGGATAAATGTTATTCTGCAGAATAAATGAGGCAGATTTTCCGCTCTGCAAGGACAGCGAGATGCCTGGATGTTTTCCCACACACTGGTAGCGTGTAAACCTGTACAGTGTTGGAACAGACGAAGTGAATGTGGGTCCTGGACAAATCCAAGTATCACTGAAGCTCACATAGCCCCACCAACTGCTTTAACATCCTCACCTGGTCTGTATAAAGCCATCAAACCCATTCACTAAAAGCCAGAGCAAACCCACCATTAACTTTAAAAAGAGCAGGATTTGATCTACATAAATGCCAGGCTGCTTGCACTGCATATGGAAAAATGTCATCAGCTGGTACCTTTCCAGGCCAGAAGAGTCAGAGAATAAAGAGATGGTTGCTCTGGCTGGCACTGTTAGCACTCCTGGAATAGATAAAATTGAGCACCATCACCCTCTTCCTCATCATTGCCTCTTCACAGCACCATATGTAAGAAATGACATTGAGAAAACAGTTCAGATTGAGCTTTTCCAGTCTCAAATGCACCTAATTCACACTAGAACGGAGACTGACAGTGGCGAGCCATTTCATATACGGCAGCGCTATGTGGTACCCTGTGGGTGCAGGTGAATCTGGAGAGCCGGCACCGTGCAGGCATGGCCGGGGACAGTCACAGACACTTCAGCTGCGGAACAGCATCGCTTCATGTGCAGCTACGATAAAGTCTGGAAAGAGCCTAAATCACTGCAGTGGGAAACGAGAGACGGGGGAGAGAAGAAAAAAAAAGGGAGGAGGTATCATAGAATCGTAGAATGGGTTGGGTTGGAAGGGACCTTTAAAGGTCATCTAGTCCAAACCCCTGCCATGAACAGGGACGTCTTCAGCTCAGCACCGGTAAAGCCAAACCTGGAGTACTGTGTCCTATTCTGGGCTCCTCAGCGCAAGAGAGACATGGCCATACAAGACATGGACATACTGGAGAGATTCCAGTGAAGAATTTCTCTTCACTGGACTCTCTCCAGTATGTCCATGTCTCTCTTCGTTGAGAGAGTCGTCCATGTCAACACGTCGTTGATCAGTTCTGGGTAGAGTCCATGATAAATAACGATGACCTACGCAAGGTTCAACAAGCTTGAAAAATACTATGGAGATTTTTAATTGGAAGCTTTCAGATACTCTAAGCAAAACTATTTCAAGCTGATATTTTACATTACTCTTGACCAGTGAAATTTGAAAACTGATGAAAATACAGTTGTTGGAAATAAAGCAGAGCAGAGACAGAGAGGAAAAAAAATCAACTTGGAAGGATGAGAAAGACATAGAAAGGAAACTCTGTGTGCCAGAGAGAGCATCTCGCTCCAGCCACAGATGAGAAACAAATTATGGATCAGATTAATCTCTGAACCCACACTAGGTCAGTAGAAGAACTGAGGACAGGCAGCTTTTAGATCCCAGTTTTGGGGAAATATTAAATCACAGCAAAGTCACACAAGAATTGCTGCTGGCAGCTGCTCTGACCTCTCCAGATGTGGCAGAAATGCTCTCAGCACGCACAGTGCTCCACATCACCGTTCACAGAGCTCCTGGGGCATGACGCGCAGCAGCTCACCTTTGCCCAAATGGCATAGAAAAGGGGGCTATTCTCTGTGTACAGACACACGCACACACATAACGCAAAGGCCAAGACTCCACCAGACACAAACCAACGCAGTACTGTTGGGTAGTGCATCTTTGGAGCAGTGCCAGTTTATAGGTCCTAATGATCTCTGTTCAAACAGAACACATATTTTGTTCTTGAGTCGGGAGCCACACACACAAATTCAATAATCTTTCCCCTAATTTCTGTGTTGAAATAGGCACATGGCACAGAAAAGCCAACTCTTCTTCCAGTTGGGTTTATTCCGCAGCTGAAAGTACCGGGATGGATAGCAGAGCAGGAACAGAGCCAGGATCGTGTAAGCAGTCACTGGGTGAACTTCCACCCATCCCTCTGCCAATACATCTTCATCTCAGCTGGCAATGTCCAGTGCTCCACCCCAGCCTTGGAGCGTTTCTGAGCTGAATTGGCAGTCATGCCCACCTGCGTAGCAGTTTTCATGATGGAAAGGCACAGACGCTAAAATGAAGTTCCCGAATCCAATTTTCACTTGTGAATTGAGCCTCGGCTTGTACCCGGCTCTGCAGAGGTGAAAGGCTAACGCGGTGCCCCGCCGTGCCACCCGGGCTCTGCCATCGCCTGCTAATGATGTTTTTGCATGCGGCACGAGCCTGCTTCGGGAGCTGGGAGGGAGCTTGGGCTGCCTGGGGGAGAGATTCACAGCCAAGAGGAGACGGTATGCCAGCCTGACAGGGAACTCGGCACCTCGCGCGGGCGGCTCCAGCAGCCATGGAGCGATGCTAACCACCCCTGCGCCGCAAACCACGGCTTTCAGGGTACCCAGCGAGTTCGCCGGGAATTTGCCCCAGCAGAATTCACACCTATGTTTCGCGGCTGCAAACACCCATCCAAGACCAGCCACGGGTTATAGAAACGCAGCCCCCTCATGTACCTCTAGAAAGGTATTGATCTTGATGCAGGTTGAAGGCTGTGTAATGGGTGTCTCAAGGATTACTAAGCACCTGCACATTTCTAAAGGTTTATTTCCGAACCCGTGCAAGGAAAAGCTCAAGGCTTAAAACTCAGCATATTTTCCACTTTCTTAATATAACAATTATTTTCTAGCTTGTCCATGGAGCTCAGTGGATGAGCAATAATAAACACATGCTCACCCTTCAGCCCATAAATATAGGCTTCTTTCCAATCCCTGGCTTAGAAGTGTACCTCAAAAAGAGCAGGTAATTTTGCTTTACTGTCAGCTGTATCACAGCCACAATGTGCTAAACATTGCAGAAGTATGAGAGGATATTTTATTAGCTGATAAGCTGGACTACTATTCACTGAGGAAGAAGATTATCAAACAAAGATTATCAAACAAATTACACTGAGAACCAATAATAGGGGAAAGGTTAATGATTTCTGTAAGCCACCGAATTCACCCGCCCCTGTAGTTTACTAAGAAAATTAGGGTTTCTTCATGCTGAGCTTATGGGAACACTTTACCCATATTTCAAGCCTTCTTTCCTCGAAGATCTTTGACACCACTGCTTTCTTGCTTGAGAATTTACATTAAGGACAATTATAAAACAAAAATATACCACTGTTCAGGAAAATATACAACTTCTTATCAGAGGGATGTGGATGTTCTTCTTGCCAGTCTACAGACATGGAGATTAAATTTCAGAGAGAGATTTATTTTGTGCTATTGTCCTGTTATTCACCAGAGGATTGTGCAATGCAAGTAATCTGATCAGAATAATGCATAGGGACATATTTCAGAAAACCAATAATTGTGGTAACGTTGAGCTCTGCAAGGTGCCAAAATAAAGTCCAAAATCACTCTCACTCTTTTCCACAATTCCTTAATCATGGCATCATAATGTGCTGCTCTGTTGTCCATTAAAGCCACAAGCTTGAAGTAATCAATGCTGGACATTTGGAGATTTATTGTAATTTTAGATCTACAGCACTTTCGCAGGCTGAAAAGCAAAATTATATTTTATAGGTGTGCCATATCTTACATTTTACAGCTTTTACTTCTTTAAGCTGGCTTGGTGCGGGTTTTTTGTTGTTGGCTTGAGGTTTTTTTTTTCTTTTAACCTGAGTGCTGCAGGCTTTTTTATGATGTTAGGAAGCAGTTAAGGCAAACAACAGAAAAAATTACTAAAACTGACTGTATTTAAATTCTGTTTACTTCCTTAACCTTTTGACTTACCTATACAAAAAGTAATCTTTCATAAACAAGTCCCAAACAAAATCATTGCCTATTTTACTTTCCTTAAACCCTTGTGGAATAAGCAGAAATTGTAACAAGATCCTTTTGACCGTTTTTTATTCCGCTCATATTTGCAATGATTTTATAACTGATGCTTGGTTTGCCTCTCCACATTATCACAATCAGTGCATCCTGGGATTAAAAACCATTTAGGGCCCAACTCTTAAAGAAACTCCCCATACAGCAGTATAATGAACACTGTTCCTTTTTATTGTCGCTAGGTTTATTGGTATGCCGAAGAGGCTGCAAAGCTCAATTCTCACTCTAAAAACAAAGGAGTGACCCACTTCCCAGCATGGTTCTGGCACAGAGGCAGCACAAAAGGTTTCGAGGAAGGTAACCCTGAGACCCCTATATGGCAAATATGCCATTAAAGTGGGGCTGGGTCAAAAGTTCCGCATGCCTCGAGACAAACGTTCATGAGTTTTCCTTCATTTTTAAGAACGCGTTAGCACCTACTATCAGAAAGAAAACTCATTGGTCAGTATTGTTGGAGGGGTAGAGGGGCAAGGCAATGAAGGCAATCCTTAGGAACCCACCCGCATGCTGAATCGGGGGCAGCTGGTGCCTTCCCCCCACTCCTGCGCCAGCCCCGCTGCTGCAGATGTTGCCAGATGTGGTGCTTCAACTCAATGCTGACAAAACACCCAAGTTTGGGGCATTACTTCACTACACCCTAAACTTTAAGCGCATTATACAAACTGCTAAAGGTCATTTTGAATAATAATGGATTCACCATGTGCTTGTACAGAACAGACTTAAGCACGTATTTAGACATTTCTGTGAACTGGAGGCCAGAATGGGGCTCACATGAGCAGGGCAGTTGGCATTTGATGGTCTGAAAGTTGTGCTTATGGGCATGCCAAGGCTAGCTCGTCATGAAGCATGGCAAAGATTATAATCCAATATTTTAGCTAATACTGTGTAAACATGCAGCCCCTTACTTCTAATAGCACCTTTCAGCCAAGTGGAGCTGAAATCCATACGAATGAGGATTCCTTACCGACTACTGAAATATTAGAATTCATGTGAAATATAGCAGTGCTGGCACAGAAAATAAATATGTGAGTCCTTGTTAGGAAACAGAGTGCAGAAAATATATTTGATTAATGTATTTTAGAGGGGTGAATTATAGCTTAGCCACATTGAAATGTGACCAGACACTTTGAAACTGTCGCTGGATCCTGTTAGAGAGCACAAATGGTCACGTTTTACATTTCGTGGGAAAGGCAGGCACTCCAACCAGCGAAGTTACTGAGAAAATATGTTACCCACCAAACGACAAATGCCATTCCCTGCAACAACTCCTATTTCTGTGGAAGACCCTACTTCTGTAACACACCTGGCAAAATTGGCGCTTAGTTTTCATGGAGGGAAAAGATCTTAGCTCAAGTAACAGATCTCCCAAGCCAACAGGAACAAGACTAGAAACTCTGTAACTGGATAACCTACAAAGACAAATTCCTAAGTAATTGCCTGTGCAAGCACCAAAATGTGTGTCACAAGACAACAATATCCGATAGACTAGATCCAGCTAATGACTGATATTCACAAAACAGATGCAAAAGCACACAAAAACGAAGCCACGAGGTCTTTGTATTCTCAGAGCGACCTGCAGGCTCTGATCTCGCTCTGTTGCAGGGAAGGGAACACGGCCATTGATTTCAATGAGTGCAGGATCAAGACCATAATGCTTATAGCAGCCATACACATCAGTGTAAACCTATTTGTAACAGAACCTAAGGGCACATTTCATGTATGGCTGGGAGGAAAACCCACTCACAATGGAGGGCAAGAGTGTTCATGTAGAATTTATACTACAAAAGAAAAAGGAAAAACTTTCCTCTATGCCTCTATGTGAATTCATCAATTTAACTTACACTTAAATGGAAAATCGCTATACAGAGACCATAAAAACGTATTATGTTATCAATTGAATGGTTTACACTGCTGGCAAGCTCAGGGAAAACATACCTTTTCACTATCACCAGCCTGAGTGAACCACATTATGAAGGATCCCATATATATCTTTAACTTTTGTACATGGCAATTCTCTTCGCATGTGCTCTCCTTACCTTAAATCAAGTGAGTGATGAGAAGAAGGATGAGCATGGGTAGAGAAAGGAAGACGATGTAAAGAAAAAGAAAAGCTGAGAAGGAAAATAAAGAGAAAATAAAGTTAGGGATGAAGAAGAGACAGAAATGGAAAATAGAGCAAGAAAAGGGCAAGGTGCTTCTCAGGAGTCCAGGATAACAAATGCATCTCAATAAAGGGAAGTTGCTCTAAAAGGAAAACAATTCACACATCTTTCCTTCCTAACGTATATTCTAGTTCCACAATGCTAGGAGGCAGAAGGTCAAGAAGAGACCAGAAAACAGGGAAAAGAAGACATGGTGCCGGGCGCTACCTTGGCTTAGCCAACTATTTTCTGTAATAAATCCAGTTTTGATTCGTGCTAAGAGGCAATATTTTATGCCTATCTCCACTCTGCGACTGTCACAGACAACAGATGATGGTGCCGGGGGGGGTCTCCTCTGGACCAGAGCACAGCAAAGCAGTAAAGCCTGTGTGAAGGGATGTTCAAGAGTCCTCTCATTCTGCTGCTTTCCCATACATCTGTGGGGAGGCAAACACGGAGCGCGCTCTCTCTCAGTATGGCCATGCATCCCTCAGAGGCCAACGTAGGCAAAGTCGGCTGTAGCACACCAACGGCTGTATCACCAAACTGTTGTTCCGACAGCCTAATAACAGCTTTTCCACTCCCAGACTGCAGATATATATGTATACAAACATTTTATGTATACACATATAGGTATGTGTAGGAAGTGGTTTCTGAAAACTGAAGTGTCTCAAATTATTCCGGATTTTTTTTTTTTCCCAAGTCAATCTGCCACATCCAAAACATAGCGTTGGGCCACACTTACGTTCAGCGTGGGAACAAGTCCCGCACATTGCCTCACCCTCACCCATCCCTCTGCCCCACCTCGGTCAGCGGCGCCCAGCAGAAACAGTCACTGTTTGGACATCACCTTGACTCAGATTCCTGCCAAAAGCCCTCATAATTAGCAGAAGTGATGGTGATATGCAGTATCCCAACGGGGGACCATGCTTGGGCAGTGCAAAGGGCCCTTGGCACGAAGGAGAGTTTCCCCAGCCCCATCCTCTCCCCCTACGAGTCAGCCGGGTCCGACCCCTCCAACGTGTCAGGTTTCAGTCCGCTCTAAATTTTTTATAGCACAAAAGTGCAAAGGGAGTAATGAAACTCTCACCCTTAGTGCTGCACTCCCAGGCGGGAGAGCAGGCGCGGGGTTGCTGAGAAGGTCAGGAGGCTGCTTAGGTGGTTTTCTCCGACTGACCATCCCTCGTGGTCCCCCTCCCTCTCCCTTCCTCTCTCATTACCACGTAAAAATCCACTAATGCAAAGAACAACATTCCTCCCAGTCTAGGCACAGGAAAAAATTAAACTTGGAAGATTTGGACAGTACCGTTATTTTTGTTTTAAATCCTTTGTGGAAAGTTTGATGGTCTTTACTCATGAACAATCCAAAAATGATTTTACTTTTTATTTCTCTTTTCTCTACCCTTCCCCCATAGAGTACTTCAGTGGTTATTGAACAACTCTGTCACAGGGATTACTGATGTTAATCAGGACCACACAGTCACATTAGACAGAAGTTTCTCTAGCAACTATCCTAAAGACTATAAATTAGCAATGGAGACTGTTCTGGACTGCTGACTGCAGTGTTGGTTACTTCATGTTAAGAAAACAGCATTGTGCAAATCCCAGGAGCTCAGAGAATGGTGACAGGAACAATCAAAGGAGGGCTGGAAACCTATTTATTAATGAAATATAAAGAGACTGGTAGATAACAATTACACCTTAGAAAGAAGCACATAAGAGAAGATGTGATGCAGTATAAAAAATACTGATCAGCACAGATGAGCCAGATCAAGAGCTTCTGACTCAAAGCACACAATCAATTAAATGCTTACAAATTCGAAGCAGATGAGAAGAAGTTCTGTGTTGCCCAACCTGAAACTCAGACAAATGAACATCGCTAGGATCGACATCGCACTGATATTCCAGTACTGACATTTATGTATCACAAAGGAGCAGAATCACTAATTACAAACTCTGGAAGGGGCATTACGCGTCATTCTTCTGGCTGGATGACCATTTCCAACACTGTAACCAGAATAAGATTTAAAGAGAAGACAATTCCCAAAATCCATTAGTTCTTATGTCAGTGGTGGCCACGGTAGGACACGGAGCAGTGGGCCAGGTGAGCAAGGTGAGGCATTGCAGGTCTCTGATGAAGTATCTCATAGACACTTTTACTGTGTGATCGCATCTCCACATTTTATGAAACCCTTGCTGTCCAACAACGATGTGCTAAAATCACATTGGGAAAAAAAACCCAAACATTAATTGTGCTGGAAGACTGTGCTTATAATTATGACCCACCTGATCTCATTGACCACAAAAATAATTTTGGTGGTAAAACTCTGTGGCAGCATTGGAAACCAGTGCGCATCAGGGTTTATTCAACTGAAACCGCCTGAAGAAGAGTCACATAAAAATGTTGTTAAAATAAACTTTGGTAGACAGAGACCTGGTGTAAACCAAGTGTAAACTCTGAGTGGATTTTTACTACAGACCCATAAACCTATGAAAATAAAAGTTTGTAGTGGAAGCCGAGAGGCATCTATCATGGGAACACTGGGTGCTCCCACTGTTTGTAGGTACTGACTCCCCCTGCAAATCTCACCTTCTTTTCCAAAGCCGTGCCTATAAATGACACTCCCACAACTCTACCGTTGCCTGCTCTATCACAAAATTATTTCAGTGCTGGCACCCTTCCAGTCTCAGGCCAGAGCCGGCGAGGCAATTCCTTTCCTCCACTTCTTTTTTCACATCCCACAGGAAAACTTCACGGAAAAGACACAGCTTTTGTTGATTGCAGTACATCAAGACCCCAAAATTGCTGCTAATTGTAATGTTTGTAATTATTTCTAGCTTTTAATTTTTATAATGACTCTTGATGGTTCTGTTGACCAGAGGGAAATTTTAATCCCAAACATGCCCAAGTGTCAAAATTGCCATTACACGTCAGGAAAAAAAAAATGGCTTTTAAGAAGTCATAAAGTTTACTTATTGAAAATTAAAAATGAATATTTATTGTCAGATTTCCGTCAGAGATTGAAACCTTTTATTTAACACTGGCTGGAAGTGTAAATTATTCAAATGTTTACATTTGAATGCTGCCGTACTCTGATGACTCCATTTTCTGCAGTGTATTAGTGGTAAGATAATGAAAAGCTTCATCAGTATGAACCAAACAGCTAGCTACAACCTTTCACGGCAATGGACGAGGCTCGCTGGTGCGGTCATTGACAGCAGCCTTGCGGCCCCGCAGCAGTTGGTACGGCGAAATGACACTCTCCAGCCATAGCCCTCTGCTCGGCCACGGTGCCGACCTACACGGACAAAACAATAATATACTCATTCCTTGTTCTGTAGCATCAAGATGACCACGTGGATGTTAAAAAGCAGAGGGTTTTTTTCTCTACTTTCCAGGTGCAAGTGCACTTGATATCTGCCTAGGCTCCAGCTTGGCCAAGAAAAGGGGTTGTGCAGCCATGAAGGCTTTAAGTTTGATGGTTTGGGGGTTGTTTTAAGGAGATGAAGGACTTGAATGGAGAAAGCCCTTAAGCTTGGAAAAGCACTGGTTTTTTTTTTTATTTTACTTGAGAAAAATAAATGTTTATCCCCATTCTTCTTTAGGATACCTCTGTCCCTACCTAGTTCGTTCTCAGTCTTTTATGAGAATAAACGGGAGCTTTCACTCCTTGAGAAATCCCTCCTGGAAAATACCCTTGCACCAACCAGCAGAGCAGGATTAAAAGGCACCAACAAACCCCAGGAAAGACTGGAGGTCACCATGTCCCTTGGGCCAGCCCTGGGCACCACTGCCCGTCCCATCCCCACCAGGGGCCCAGGCATGTACCCCAACCCCAGCACTACCCAGAGAGGAAGAGTTGGTCTGCGTTGGCACATGGGTAATATTTTCTGCCTTAACTCAGATTTTTCTGAACTTCAGCATTGCTTTAGGTGGTTAATTTTTCCCCCTCCCCAGGGTTTTCATGGGATATCCTGTTCATGCGCCCAGAGCCTAGTATACAGGTGACCAGAGTTTCTTGTATTTAAAGAAAAAACAAAACACACACGCATGCAAGGAGAAAAATGTTTTTTAAACAGTTAAGACAATTTTTTCTACCTCATAAAGAACCAAAAAGGGGCAAAAGCCCAATTTTCCCACCATTACAACCTCAATTCCAGCCCTCACCTGTGTCACTTCTGTTACGCACAGTCCAAAGCACTGCAGCTGCCCTTGTATTTTCTGCCAGTATAATTTTTTAAATACACAAATATTATACTCCAGGGCATGTTTTCCTGGGCCAACAATACATGCCTCACTTTTATTGTGAGGCACAAGCCCTTCGGTTTCATGTCTTTTGACCTCCCAAGAAATGTATTAATGACCCTATAAAGCTCTCTCTGGCACGTATTCATATTAATACAATATACTTCTTTGTTTTTATATTACATAGTAAAAGGTGGGAGGGGGGAAGAGAAGGGGGGAAAAAAAAAAAGACAGTTGTTTCAATATCCTTCCACCACAAAACATAGTTCAGAGGGAGAAAAACCACCAGTGATCTGAAGAGGGATAGCTGACATTATTTAAGCTATATTTTAGCCTGGATTATTTCTATTCCTACTTATTTCTCTGTTACCTTCAGTTATGACTCTACTAAGTCCAGTAACAAAGTCCAGCTGCTGCGTTCCGCAGCTGCCCGTGGCAAGCTGCCTCCTGCCCACCGAAGGGGCAACCTCAGAGAAGGAGCTGAGAAAGTATTTTTAAATAACACCTTTCCCCTCCCTCCGCCTCGCTTGCGCTCCCAGGCACAGCACTCGACAAGTTGCTTTCAACCTGGAGCTAGTGAACGGCAAAACACGGCTCTGAAGGCTGGAGGACAGTAAAAGATTTGAGCACAAGCTCAAATTGGGTCATTGGGTCCCCTGATGATCTGTTTTATGCCTTAAAAAAATAAACAAATTAACAAAGACAACAAAAATGCTGGAGAAGTAACTTCTGCCACCATCTCCTCTAATTATTTTTTATTCTAAAAACAATTAAAATAAATTTACTAGAGGCTTCGTTCAATACCTGGGCACCTCCTCAATCCTAGTGAGCACACTGGGACCAAGTTTTGCCATAACTGATTTATTTAACCCCCTGTACACACATTAGCAAACAATGCTGGTGATAAACAGTTTGCTCAACATCGGTATAGTATCCACGTAGCATAGTGTAGTATATCTACAGCCATTTTCTAGTGCTCCAATTTTGCTTTTTGATATAGTGGCTATATTAAAATCCCTATCAAAAACTCATATCTAATATTGCCATGCCATTATCAGTCTCTCATTTGCACAGTAGACATAAATATGTATCACCCCTTACAGATGGCAAAACAGGCTCAGCTAGGAAAATAGCATGCTATCATTTACGTCTAACTGATTCGGACAGAATATGTTTTAACTAACCTTTTAATTAAATCAAATACTTGATAAATTCAAATATAAAACTCAAAATGAGTACACCAAAGCATGTCCCAGACTTCTGAAGTAGACCACAGCGCTCCGAAACCACAAAACAACGAGAGTAATTATTTTTCATTACTTATGAGACAAATCAAGTAAACCCTAATTTTGACTACAGTGACCTCAGCTCTGCTACGTACATGGGAAAGGAGGGCAAATCTGGTCTTGCTCCTACTTAAGGCTGGGAATTTTTCCTTCTACTTTGAAGGGAAAAACATCACAGTTCATAAAGTGTGTCCTTTTTGTTAATGCAGAACTACTTTTTTCCTTCTCACACTTCCAAAAAACACTTCAAAATTTAATAGAAGCAAGTTAGCCAAAAACTCTTTCGAAAGGAAGTCTCCAAGCTGATCTCCACATGTTGATAAAGTGGAGAAAGTGTCACCCACAGAAAAAAATAGAAAACACTCCACAAACCCCATGCACATAACAGGGGTAGGGCATTTGCCAGTATTTTTAACTTCCTAGCAGCATCTTAGCTTTTGTTTATCTTTGATATTTAAGGCAGAATAGATGGAAATATTCATAATTAATAATGACTAAACCAAAAGTTTATTCTTTTTATTAATTTTTAAATTTAGAAAAATATTAAAAAACATGAAGCTGAACTTATTTGGCAAGCTCCTTGCAATGCACATAAATAAATCTCTTTCAGCAAGTCTCCAAGGGTTTTAGGCAAAACTTTGTGAATGCCAAGGAGGAAATCTAAAAACAATTTCTGGCTTGTTTGTTGAGCCAAAAAAGTGGACATCATGTCCAAAGTACAATTTGAAATATTATTTTTTGTACTAAAGAATGAAGTGATGCATGTTTTCAGATCAGGAGTGTCTAAGGAGCTTTCCAGTGAACCAGTGTCACAAAGATTTTAACTCTTAACACCAGCCTCGCTTGAGGGCTTTTATTACGGTTCTTGGGAGGGAGCAGCAGACCGCAAGGCAGGCTGGGTTTGTTTCTTTGGTTTTGGTGGGCAAAACATTTTGTCAGACCTGCTCCAGCCATTTTTAATATAGGTTAATATATGGAAAGGCATTGGTGGTCTACAGCTGATGCACCAGTAGCCTGGTTTACATTAAATTGTCCATAGAGGATATCCAGCTCACTCCATCCGGATCCTACAGAAATCTTGAAATTGCCTTCTCTAGCATGAACGAGCCAGATTTCAGGGCAAACTGAGAAAGCAGTCAGGAAACAGCTCTGTGCTGAACATCCCACAGAGCATTTGTAAATGTGGGCGAGTTTGGTAACAATCGTGAAAAGTCTTGAAAATTAAAAATCTCTCCTTGCTCCTGATACTCAGAACAAAGTCACCAGGGCGGAGTTGGGGAAACTCCCAACATGGTTGATCAGTTCCTCCTTTGTCTTGCACAAGTCACACATTGAGGACATGCAGAGCGGCCAGCATGTCCCCCAGGATCATTACTGTATGAGCTTCCTTATCAAAATTTTGCAAAGTCTGAAATTTGCACGTAGGGATATAATGCGCTTGGTCTAGCAGAGAAAACCTTCGTGGGCTTTATATCAAATGGGGCACCGAAGGCTGTTGGAATCCCTATGCAAGAGAAAGTTCTCCAAATGAAGGCTCCATTTTTTTAACACGGTGTTGATTGTCCTTTGTAGTGAAGATTAGCTCTGGGTTGTTTCAGTTGATGGCAACTTTTAGTTACAAATAAAACAGAACTGAATGTCTTGACATGCTGTCACTTGAGTTTCCACCCTGTGCTCCCGCCCATGCCCTTCACTTCAGTCCCTTCAGGGGCATGCAGGGGAGCACGGTGGAAAGCAGCTGGGGCCAGCCAGACTGCAAGGAAGGGGGATTGTCGGAGTTGGTGTCGAAGAATCATCTTCTCCACAATTTTCACAGATATCTGATCCAAAAATCATGCACTGAGCGAGCACAAAGCCAGCAAATACTTTTAAGAATGCCCGTACTTGTGCTGCCATTTCCTCTGATGCAGAAGAGCGGTGGTTTCCTGAAGACAAATCTAAAAGCTGAGATATTTTACAGCCCACCACTCTTGCCATTCTCCTTGCACAATAAGCTGTAGTTATGAGAGGGACATATTTGCAGGAATCACATGCAGACTTCAACTGTCTATGCATATCGGTTGTCTGCAGTATCTACCCCTGCAATGAAATTTGCATCTTCAATCAAAACATCAGCAGAATTGACACATTCTTTGTTTAAATAAGGTTTGCTTCAGCTCTGAGGTTTCTACCTATTGTTATCAACAATACAAGTGAAGGTTTATGTAAAGCAGATATATTAATTCATTCCTTCCTGTGATTAAAAATAGTGTACGGTTCACTGAAAATCTGAGAGTTGAGATTTTTAAATTCCTGTAGACATCAGCTTCTAGCACACTGTTCTTTTATGCATCGTGTCACTTCCCAGTTGCCTTTTACTGAAAATGAATATAACAAAATCATATACACCAGCTAAAAATTCAACTTTAAATATTCCTTCGTCGTAGCCAGTTTTCAAGTGAGTGATTCTCGGGAAAAATGTAGGTGTATTTTTGAAAAGGGCGCACATTTGTATTGCCCAGGTTGTATGACGGCATATTAAAAATCCTTGCAAATGTTTCTCTGCTGACAATGAAACCTTTCCCAAGCTGGCTGTGTGTCAGCATCTAAACCAGAGTCCTCTGAGCCTTGCTCTCAGCTTCCTACCGCTGAAATTACCACAAACTTTAACCTCTCATCATCAGAGAACCTGGTTTGTTCAAATCGGTGGGATTGGTCAAGCTCATTTCTAACAGAAGCCTTAGGGCAGGGTTCAGGAGACGGGTGTGATCACGTTGACAGCAGCAGGATACACTCTATATACATGACAATTGTCTAATTAGAACAAGGACCTACTGATTTTTTTGAGTCAATGGACAAAACTCATTCATTTATTCAAACTGCAATCAAAAGTCCATTTATTTACTCAACTAAGACAGCACTGATTACCTTATATTGACCAACAGAAAATTTTGACTAGAATTCAGCTCTTCTGAAAAGTTAGCAGAAACCATTACCACCTCACGTTCTTCTTGTCCCTTGGGCTTCCACAAACATTTGCTTGGCAAATGGTTTGTTTTTCTTTTTTTTTTTTTTTTTCATAGCCACAAGTCCACAAATTCACTGTGGTGCAAATAAAAAATTGCATCTTTCTCATTCAGTCAGCATCACCAGGAGATATACATTTCTGCTACTAGATAGCAGGAGACTTCAAAGAGATTTGTTATTGCAGAAAGTAAGATACTTCCCACAAATACGGACAAGCTCAGGTGTTAAAGCAGTTGCTGTTCAAGCCATCTTTGGCAGAAAGCAAATCGGGGCTATCGCTGTGACCAAAATGTGTCTGCTACCAGGTCACTGGACAAGGTGAACTAATTACCGTCATTGGCACAGCTCGTAGGGAACCTGGTTGACGGGGGATGATATGCACAAAATAATACGAATTTACGCACACGCTTGCCTCACTGTTATGCAAGGAAACAGCTGAAAGCACAGGGCCAGAAAGAAGAGGCGTATTTCAAAGTGTTACGGGAGAGAGGGGCAGTGCAGCAACTGAGCTGGCTGCAGTCCCTTTTGAAGACTTTTGTTCAAACTTAAATACTGGTCTGGTTCAAGTAATTCCTGTCTACTTCAAAGCTATTAATTTCTTTTATGTGTAAACATGTGTTTTATAAGGTGGCACATTGGTGCTTCTCGGAGTAAAACGCAGACAATAAAGCACATTGGATTTAGGAAATGTACTGGTTTCCCATGTCACCGTGAATCCTCAGCCAAGGGTTTAGTGAGATAGCTGCTACCTGCATTTTCAGGATACACTATTTTTTCCAGCAAACAAAAATCCTTACTCCCGTTTTTGTTATGTTATAGCAATGCATTGCAATCTTATGTGATACTCTTGCAGAGAAATTACCTAAATTAGTGAGTTATGGGAGTATTCTCCCTTGAGAGAGGACAGATAATGTAATCAGACAAAATAGTTCATGTCTCTCAAGCTTGCTACTGGTGTCCTACAAGGCTCCTCTGAGCCTTTTGAATGACTTAGATGAGCCTGCTGAGGCCCTGTACCCTCTCCTTGCCTTGGCAGCACGTCCCAGGACGTGCGACACGTTCAGCAGCA
>CM030013.1:39817147-39839647 GCA_017639485.1 Pluvialis apricaria
AGACCATAGAAACAGCCTCATCACATGATGCAGCAAATGGTAACCAGAAATTTACAGCAAATGGAAACCAGAAATCTCCATTAAGAGCACTACATAGTGCAGAATCAATGTAATCAGACATCACTGCCTGAAAAACATATTTTACATATTGCTATCCAATTTCTAGAAATGATTTTGCTGTAAGAGAAAGGAGAAAGTGCAGAGTAACAAAACGAGATGAAATGTTCAAAGCTCAATTGTCGCACATTTTTATCCATGTCTTTTTAAGGTGCAAGAAATCCAACGGAAGTTATTCAAATTTAGGCACATGGCAGAAAAAATGGGATCCGCAAAATATTAACTGTAATAACATTCAATCTAAATACAATTCTAATGAGGTAAAGGTCTCTGTGTCTTCCTTTACCATCTTCTCCCAGTATATATTGATAATTATTAATAATCACACTGGGTTCTCACACCGTACCTGACACTCTCAGACAGCAAATCATTTTTAATGGAGAGCAAAACAGGGAAACTGAGGGCTGGTGGGATTAACTATTTCGCCCAAGGTCACAAGCAGGTCGATTTATGGGTGGGAACAGAAATTAGACTCGGGCTCCATCACTTGAACACCACTGTCAGACACCAGCAGAGGCACTGCAAAGCAGGAATGCGAGTGGCCCCGGCTGATGCACCCCAAAACCCTGCCAGCAGCCCTCTGCTCCTCCGTGGGAATTACAGAAAATAAGAATTCCTGGTTTAGAGCCAAGCCCATAAACACACGCGCTTACCTTACCACGGACAACAGCTCTTAGCAAAGAGCTTTTTAAAAATGAGAAATATTTAACTCATATTATGCTCCTGCCTGGACTGGAGTATCTGGATTTGGTTTTGGCAGACGCGGAGATGAGACAAAACACCATCTGAAATATCCCTAAAGATCTCACTGCGAGATGGCAGAAACCTGCAATCGCATCTGAGCTACAAGCAAGATTCGCCCTTAAACCCAGAGCAAAATCACAGAATCACAGAACGGACAGGGGTGGAAGGGACCTCTGGAGATCATCTAGTCCAAATCCTGCCCAAAACTGAGCCCTGGGCTGAATGCTGACCCCTTCAGCCTCCTGCAACCTCTCTGGTACAGCCGGGAGTGCACCGTCCCACCGACACCAGTGGCAGAGCATCATCAACCCGCTTCCCGCGGCGCCAAGCCGCCTCGCAGCCACGAAACTTCAACCGCTGATGAAAGAGTGCTAAGTAGGAAGTTTTTCCCCTCTATTTCAAACAGTAACAGAAGTACCCTTTCCTGTGCCCCGGCTCACCGGCACACAGACATTCGCCCCCACGAAGAGACGGGCATTTTCCCTCTTTCCAAAGAACAGATGATTTTTTCCCTCGAATCTACCTCACCTCATTGATTTCTCCCCTTATTACGCTGCTCAGCTGTGCACCCTCCGCTGCCGCGCCGGGGGTCTCTCGCTGTGCCCGCACTGGTGATCCCCTTCTTGTTCTTAGGGTAGATTTTACAAGAAACCAGCAAGGTTCGTCCAAACGCTGTTTATTATTGCTGCTACAGTCTGCTTATTCTCTTATTCTTACCTATCACTAAAGACTAGAGAAACAATTCAGGTAGCAGATATCAATTTCTGATAGCCTTGCACCCATAGTATCTATTTCCCCTCAATAAAATACCTGACTGCTCAATTTCTTAATAAGTTTTTAAAAAATCTACTTAAAAAGTATTAGCAAAAGCACTCTGCTAGATGGTACCTTACATGAAATTTTACCTCTTGACTTTACCGCTATTCTGTGTGGTTTTCAAAAAAAAAAAATTTGTAACAAGTATATTTACCTTTTTATGTATAATTTTATCAGAAAACCTAATAAAAAGATAGTAAAGAAGCAAAGTTAGCTATTAGCTAACAGTCCTTGCTGCCAAAAGCCATAATCTGACACAGATTGAGCCTGGTACAGTAGTCAATTAATGGCTCAGTGCTCATACAATAATGACCTACTAACCTGACGGTGTGTTGCTCTCACATTTTGCTGTCCCCTGGGATGCTACTGTCACTGTGTTATCTATTGCCTGCTTCCCTATCAAACAAAATAAGCAGAGCTGAAATGTATGTACGCATCAAGCTCTGTAGTTCATTGCACACCAACCCCAGCAACTGGAGGAACAATAGATTTATAAGTTTATCCTACATTAAACCAAACATGCCTGACTGCACTGTAAATTACTAAATAATAAACCAGGTGGTGTAAGATCCTGACTTGGACAGAATATAAAAATCTATCAACCTGTAAAATACAATAACCATAAACGTGCTATGTAGCTGATGGCTCAGGTAAACCATCCACCTCCAGCAACAGAGGTTTTTCTGGAGTAAATTGCAACAAAAGGTTTACTAAATTTAGGTCTTGAGCACTTTTTCATTTTATGCAACACCATCAATAGGAGAAATATAATTGAGCTAAAAACAGTGGCAAATGTGTTTGTTTTGTTTACATTTCTTTGTCTCTAATGGAGCTATTTCATGGTAATGTGCTATGTTTCCTAGCATATTGCCACAGGCATTTAGTCTGATCTCTAAAGAGAAGATGAACTACTGCAGAAGGGCATACTTCTTCAGTATTCAAACCTAACATTCAAATTAGATTGAAGTAGTACGGGAGGTACGAAATGGAGAAAGCCGAAAGGTCAGGGCACTTGCTTCCTTTGAATGGGCTAAATCTTCATTTAAAATAAACCCACAGCAATTGTGTTAGGGCAATAAAATATTTTGCATGCCGTTGTACACACCATTAGCCCTGCCCCGAATTATATCTGAGATTTTTAATAAGTGCTACCTTTGCTGGCAAAATTAATTGCCATGAATCACGGAAAACATTATATCAAGACATTCAGAAATGATTCAATAAATTGTAACTCCAAAATCTACAATACTAATTAATTCCATTTTAGGAGCTTTTCAATAAGCAAAGCAGGTTAAATTTATATGATTTACAAACAGTGTTTACATTCATAGAGGGACAACTAATTGCTGCACGGCTTGACATCATTACAGGGAAATGCTGGGGGATGCAGACGGTTTAATTAGGGGTGGCTTTAAGTTCACAATGCGACTGGTATCACAGTGCTTTACTAATGTGCTTATATAGGATGATCATACAGTAACACAGCTACATTTTTTTCTTTCTGTATGCTTTGTCTTTACCACAGAAAATAAAGTAATTTTTGCATACAGGCAAGCTGACACAGTATATATTTCCCTCTCGATTTTATTCACTTGCTTTACAGACCATAAAGAAATGTTTCTTAACGTAAGAAAGTGCATACTCGACTGCAGATACATGTACTCTGCTGAAACGTGAGCAAAACACATACAAATTCTGTGTTCAGCCTCTCCCAGGTTCTCTCATTTAACATTAAGCACCATAAACCCCCACTGAAATTCATGGGGACTCAGTGCTCCGCAGGCAGAGCTCATCGTTTGCCTGGATTGAACCTCACATGAAACACACACACACACACGTGCACCCCCCCTAATGGGGTTCAAGGATGCTCTCCCACCTTTTTGGGGGGAAAGAACGGAAACCACCTTGCAGGGAGCTCCTGAACATTGGTGAAGCGGTGAGGCGGGTGCCCGCGGGAACCTCTCCAACCTTTCCAGAAAAGCTCTTCCCCTTCCCACCGGCGCCCAGTAAAGCACCACCCAAACCCACTCCCAGCACCATAGATGAGCGCTTTCACCACCAAACAACCAAGTAAAAGGGAAACGGGGAGGACAGAAGCACTGAGCCAGTGCGATGCTTGAGTGGCTGATAGGAACAAAAGATCTCAACCCTACGATGTCTTAAACAAAGCGGGGGTTAGGACGGGGCGAGGAGGACACGTGAGTGGAGCACGTTAGCACCCAGCTGGCACTGGGGCCGTGGGCAGGCAGTCACGTACCTCCCAGATTAGGCAGGCTTGGAGGACCCATATGTACTTAGGTACCCAATGTCACCACTGAAACCTTTTGTGACCCTGATCCAAGAAACTCAATTAACGATATCAGTAGGAAAACATCTTACAGAGAGTGAAGCCTGTGCATCTGCCAAGGGTTAGAGTAAAGGTTGCTGTTACAACCCAGTTTCATCACTGAGTATTTTTTCTCTTGACATGGTTGGGATAGATCGCCTAAGCATCCTCCCCATTTATTTTTAAATAAACGACGTTGAAATATTATTATCCTATTATTATGAGCTATCCCATCCCTTTTTTTTTTTTTACAGTGGTTTATCCATTGCTGGACCGGGGAATAATGGTCCAGGAAAACAAGGGTTGTCTATTGCAGTATCCTGCTTATCCCTGTGTCCAGACATACCCCTTCAGAAGACCATAATTTTCCCACTGTAGTGTCACCATGGATGTTTGCATTATCTGCTCCACTGTGTCTCCCCGTGCGATGGAGTCCCTTCACTAGCCATGAAATGCAACCACCCTTCGGAGCAATTTAAAAGGCCAGAATTATTCCAGAAACCACTCTGGGATAAGGAAAAAAATACTATATCCAACTAAAAGTGCACAAGTAACTTAGATAATAAGAAGTTAGATAAAAAGTGCTCACCCATGTGGGAATTTGGCCAGGACAGAGGTGTCGCACTCACTGCGGCACTGAGTGCCACGGGTTCTCTGCAAGGCAGCGCTGGGGCCACATCCCCATCCCAGGCACCCCAACCACTGCCAGTGCAGTGCCTCTGCAGTGGGTGCAGATGGGTGCAGGAGACAGGAGTCAACAGCAGTCTTCTCGTTGGTACTTGGTTCCGAAAGCCACAGCACAGCTTCAAACTCACCATGTTCATAGTCCCTAATGTCGATGTTGATTCCCGATGTGCTGAACAACGGCATCTCTCCGGGGACGAGCATCCTTTTGCCTCATGGCAGCACTGAGCATACACTGATTGCATGGCAGAGGAAAGAGGTCGCCTTTATTCACCACTTCTGCATTCAGAAGTTTTTATTTTACAAATAAAATCACTGGAAAAAAATACAGAAGGAGCCTGAAAGTTTTTAATATCCATTTAGTTGCATTCAGTTGAGGTTTACTCTTGGACATTTGGAAAAAGCTTAGCCTATGAAAATGATAATGAGTTCTGTATGCATGCCACAGGCAAGCGTCCATGGAAAGTTTTCCTGCACTACTTAGATATTTAAATAATTTTCTGGCCGTACATTTTTGATATGTAACTCCATGTTACAACAACTGGCAATGGTAAAGTCGTTACGGTCTATTTATCTTTATTTAATTATTTTTATGCACCCATCACTGTAGCATCTGGATTCATTACAAAGACTAAATGTAACAATGCATTAAATTAAACTGTCTATGGTGGAAAATACAAACCTTTACCATCCCCACAACACCCCAGCCAGTCCAAGAACAACAACAAACCCCAAGACCTTTCAACACCCAGAAGTCCAGTGGCCAGAGACATGGACAAAGCCAAGAAGATGCATTCTACCACACACGAGAGATGAGTGCGCTTGGGATCGGGTACCGAACGAAAGGTGTCTGAAGTGTGAAGGACCCTACGAGGCCCCTTTTGCAGAAGCCTACCTCCACGTCTGTATTTTTTTTTGAGCTAAGAAGCTGCAGAGATGACAAATGAATGAAGAGATACAGCTGAGATCATGTTTTGGAAATCAGGACTATAAATAATTTGCACCATTCAGTAGTCTGGAGGGGTGGGCAACCAAACAACTGTTAAAAGAGGTAAATTTTGTTCCTCTTTGTATACGAACCTATTGATTTCACATTCCACGCTTTAAGAAAGTGCTGAGATCATTATGTGTCTTTTAATAGATTTTGACTCCGGAGACAAACATGTTGAGAGCTGTCATCATCAAGATGCCTGCTGTCATTGTGCCATCTTCTTAACCTAACGTAAGGAAATTCATATTTAGTGAACGAGGAAATTACTTTGGGTATGTATCATTCAAATCCTTAAGGATTATTGGCTAATTAGGAGCACAGTAATGTAAATTTGCCTTGTGTCAGGTTTTCAGGAACAGTAAAATAACATAATTAAGCAGTGCACAAAGTAGATCATTTAAGCTACTCTTCACTGACAAATGTATATGATGTCTAAATATACCATGGGCTTCTAAACTAGTAACTAATGAGAACTGACTGTACTCGTTGGAAAGTCTAAAACAATGGTTTAAAAGAGTAATCGAGTATGTTAGTCTAGAGCAAATAGCTATAACTCATACTTAGTGCTACTAAGGAGAAGGAGGCTGATGCTTTCAAAGTCCCTCTGGCTGCAAGGCAGTGTCCCTGGCTGGTGGCACACCTGCAGGCTGAGCGGGCTCCCTCCAAAATTTCACCAGAAACTAGTGAATATGTGCAGCTGTAGCAAAGCCACATGGAAATTCAGCACAAAACCACACAAAATCTTTGCATATGCAGTTGCATATGTGTTTTGGGTTTCTAGAACCTGATTCTTCTTTTTTTCTTTTCCCTGCCCTGCTGCACTTTCTGTTTTCTGAATGGTGACTGCACGACACGCGCTACCGGAGCCTTGTGTTACTCAGTGCACGACCCCTGCTTCACGTCTCGTTCGAGCAGCCCGGTGTGAAGGCAGTATCCGCAAGGCACTCAGTTCCATTAGGAAAGTGGCATGAATCAGAGAGTGAAGGGACACGAGCCGGTGGCAGAGAGCAGCCACCCGCGGAGGATGCTCCCTTCTCCGTACAGCCCCCAGCTCTCCCACAACTTGCAGAAAATTATTAATACAAACCGCGCAGCCAAGTTCTCCTCATCCACTCCATGGGAACATTATTTTTTTTTTAACTGCAGATGTTTCAGTTTAATATCTGGACCTCAGCACCGCAGCAGAGGGCAGGTGGGTACCTCATGTCGGGGTGGGATCATTTTCAGCACTCCACCCAGAGGCACATACTGAACTTGGTCTCTGAGGTCTTGGAGCTGGTCAGCCCTGTGCCTGAACGAGCGGTTCCCCAAACCAGGCAGGGGCAGAGGATCTCCATGGAAAGCCCTTGGATGAGAAGGACCGCCTTCTGCTCACCCCACCTAATTTATTTCTGCTGTTCCTGGGTGTGACAGTGCTCCCATCCAGGGCTGATGCCCACATCACCATGTCCCATACGTGCTATGAAACACTTGTATGATGCTCCCTACCTCTGCTCCCGCTCATCCTTGCACTGCAGCCTCTGACACCAACGCAGGCGGCAGGCAGCCTGGCAAAGCCCCTGCCAGGCTCGGGAGCGGGAACGGCGAAGGGGCAGGTTTGACATGGGGAGCGCTGGCACATCGCTTCTTGCTCAGCATTTCAGGTGGTTGCCACCCGCGGACAGCCATCATGCCACAAACAGCTCATGGGAAAACTCCTCTCGGCGCTTGCCCTCAGTGGGAAGAATTCACGGGTGGAGGTTTCCATTGTACAGCTAAAGGGTTCCCACAGACCCTCTGGTTTCCCCACCCACACGCACTCTGTCTGCCCATACACTCTCACCCTTTCCTTCTTTCCCATACCAACATTCATATTTCTGACTTATGCAAGTTACTATGATTATAACATCCAGCTGCATCCATAGCATGAAACAATCATCTCCCATGCCTAATTTATTGTGAGATTTTTCACAGTGCGAATCCCGGGAACAGTTTAAGAGTGTTGTTGAGTAGGCAAAACCGGCTAATGGCACGACGTGGGGACGAGGTGGCAGAGACACCCTACGCCCTTAGCTACTCAACAACACCAGGTTTGAAAATATTTTAGAAGATGAGAGAGAACTGATTACCTTTCTAGCAGACGTTAAGAAAACTGCAGAAGTGCTAGCATGGTTTAGGGCACGCGTTGCTAACGATGTTGTCCTAATTCAAGTCTAATGGGCACCAACACTCAAACATCCAAGAAAAGTCTAAGTCCTAAACATTGCACCTCTGCTAATTTCAGAAAACTCTTAAAATTAAAAGTGTTCAAACTTACCCTTTCTCAGACTGCAAAGGCATATAATTTTCTTTTGGTTTCCATACCAGAGTTTGCAATTACATTAAATAAGTCATTTACAACCGTCTTCTAATCAAAGAGATAATACATAGAATAAGTGTTTCAGAGCAATTAAATCTTTTTTCTACCATTGACTAAAAAAGGTTATTTTGCAGCCTCTTTGTGCTCAAATGTAACAGCACAAATATAGTGCTTTGTTATCAGTTTAAAAATTGAAACCTCTGTGCATCTTTTTTCCTTCTGGATTCAAGTTAAGTAAAATTGCCTTTCATGAGAAATGCTTGCAAATTATCAAAGACTTCTTTTTAAACAAGCTGAGAGAGTACAGTAGCAAATGTGTTCTTTGCAAAGTAATTGGAATTTCTATCTAAATTATTCTTGGACAAATTAAAAGTAGCAAATATAAGCCATTTTTTATTGGGAAGAATTCTATTATAGTTTGTAATAAAGGAAAACTAAAAAACATGCTACAAAATCCTTGGAAAAGTGGAAAGTATTTTAGGATGAAGATCAAGAGCTCTCAGCCTCCTATGATGCTTATTAAAAACTACTTTCAATAAAGTGATTAGGACAAAAATTGTCAAGTAAGCAGAGAAAAAAATTACTTCTCAGACTTATCAGTATATCAAGAATTAGTTCTTTCATCCTTTAGAGGTAACATCCAACTGATGGACTTGTCACCATGGATAAAGACTATTTTCATTTTAGATACACTAGCTTTTAAATATTAATTTTCATGCAAAAGAAAAGTAATTTTGTACCTAAAACCTCCACCCTCCTTCCTGGCTCCTAATTCAAGCACAGAAAACTGCAGTTGTCACCCCAAAATGAAGTCATTTTTAGCCCTCTGTGCCTAATCGTGGCAAGAGCCAGTAAAATAAATCAGCAAGGAGTAAAAGTAAAATTTGCAATAACCCGATACTACTGCCTCATCCTCCCACATCTCAGGACATAAAACTTACTGTCAGAAGAACTCACAGCATGAGAATTAATCAAGGAACTCTTAAAATACTCCAAGCACCTTCCTTCTGATGACTAATTTGCCTTTCCTATTGCAAACTACTAATTTTTTATCTCAATCGATATGTACGAATATACCTCCCCATCAATCACCCGGGGCAAGGACAAACTTCCACTATTTATGTAATACTGACTACAAGATGAAACAAAAATTGACTACAGCGAACCTGGGCCGGCCGCGCCAGCACGGGAGGGAGGGAGGGAAGGGGAAAGGAGGGATGGGAGCAGATGCAATGGGCACCCCGAGGAGGACTGGGGGGCTGGGGGGAGCAAAAAGCTTCACTGGGCAGCGCACGTGAAACAGAGGTGCAGGAAAATTGAGGGCTTGGTAAAGGCATGGGAAAAGCCAAAAAAAGTCTCTTAGAAAAGAAGAAAACCCAGGTGAAGTCCCAGAGGAAGAAGTTCAGAATGGGCAGGAAAAGGGGAACAATAGAAAAATGTCTGAGGTGTAAGAAAAGTGTGCAGAATTGCTCTGTGGAGCGGGGAGAGGCCAGAAGAAGTACAGGTACTGCTCAGATTAAATCAGAGTGACCCCATCAGAACCCAGGAGGCTTTGGGCATGTAAAAATCAGGGAGATTTTCTGTATCCAGTTGAACGTGTTAACAATCAAGGAGAATCGAGGAGGAAATCCATGGAAGTATTGGAAAATGGACCGAAACAGCACTCGCATGTGATGTGCACATGCGTATCCAACCCACGCACATGTTACACATCATGCAGACAGGTGCTGGGCATTGCCAAAATCTGTGGGCATGCCTGCAAAATCTGTGTAGAGCTCACGAAGCACTAGACAAGCCCAATGGCCAGGGCTCCCTCCAGATCTGCCCAGACCTGCTTGAGGGACTGGCAAACACGGCACGATTTCAAACATGCAAATCTCGGCTCACGAGCTGAATGTGCACACTTCTACACAACACACATACACTCCCATTTTCCTATTGCGGTTGTGTCACTTCAAGGCTGTGGAAACTGAATTCAAAAGGTGTTTCGTGCTAAATAGCTGCACAGAAAACACACTGGAAAGAAGCAGAACTGGTCAGTATGCCTCAGTCTCCACTCCCTTGACAGGCTCCTTCAACAAAACTTTTTCACTGAAAAAATAAAGAGGACAAACAGGCAGAAGTGTTTAAAGGGGGCTTATAAGAAAGATGAGGACAGACTTTTTAGCAGGGCCTGTTTTGATAGGACAAAGGGTAATGGCTTTAGACTAAAAGAGGGTAGATTTAGACTAAATATAAGGAAGAAATGTTTTACACTGAGGGTGGTGAAACACTGGCCCAGGTTGCTCAGAGAGGTGGGAGACGATCCCTCCCTGGAAACACTCCACGCCAGGTTGGATGGGGCTTTGAGCAACCTGGTCTAGTGGAAGATGTCCCTGCCCATGGCAGGGGGTTTGGACGAGATGGCCTTTAAAGGTCCCTTCTAACCCAAATTCTTCTGTGATTCTCTGATTTCAAGTCTTATGGTGCTCTCGCAAGACCACTGGCTCTGGGGTCTTCCACTTTCCCCTCAGGATATTCCCTCTGCTTGGGCTGAGCTTTCTCTGGGGCACAAAGATCTGCCACCTCTTCCTTACCAAGAAATTATTACAGCAGCCATGAAGGCCAACATTTCAGGAGATGACGTGCAGCAGAGAAAGGAATCAGAGAAGCAAATGGCAAGACAAAGTACTGGAAACACATCACCTGAATTCCCAAGCACAAGGATGTTGAAGCTTGGGTCTGCTATTTTTCATTTCATATTTTACCGACAAAAATAGAATAATGGCTTAATCACAAATCTAAAGCCACTTTTGGCATAAACTCTTCCTCTAATCGTTCCAAATCAACATACCTAATGGCGCTGTTAAGACAAAACAGAGCAGCAGACATGAAAGGACTGCAGATAGCCCCAAAATAAGGAGATACAGGTGGCAAGGATCTGCTTTAGCAAAGAACTTTGGACGTGAACAGTTCTGAAGACAAAGTTAGGCTCATGGACTTCAGTAGGACTGCACCTGTGAGAAAGTCACATTATTAAGGTTATAGATGTGCTTAATTACCTTGATGAAATATGGACCAATTTGTTAATTTAAGTGAGCAAAGCAGTAAATCATGTTAAATACTATGGCACTGTGGTACTGCTTCTGAGCAAACTTGATTTTATGTAAAATGAAAAATTTAATTTCAGAGTTGAGGACTCCTACTCTCCCCCTTTTGCGGCACTTGCACGCATACATTTTTCTCCTCTACAAAAAGCACAAGCAGCACACAACAAAAGACTTTATGGGGATAAACATTAACCTCCATGAGACAGGGCAGAGTGATACGTATATAGATCTATGCTTGTTTCAAAACTAGAAAATGTATTTCCCTAATCCTTTTGATGCTAATCAATTCAGTTCATTAAACCCTGGCTAAGAATTTTAAATCAGAGATAAGTTTTCACATATTATTAAAATAAAACAAAACAACAACAAAAACCCAAACCCACACAACCAAGAAAACCCTCCCCACTGCATCTCTTTTCCTCTCTGTCACAAAAAGGCCTGAGAGACTCTAAATTTGACTCTTGGTGCTACTAGTCAGATCGGTTTTATTAATTAAGACAAGGAACTTATTGGAATTTACCTTGAAAGACCACACAAGGTACATTATTAGAATAATCTCCTCATAAAGAACAGAAACAAAAAAGAAGTGTAATTGCAATTCATGCTATGTCAGTGTCAGAACAGGTTATTACACCCACACTGCTAGCCTACCACATACCTCTAGCAAAACAAAGCACCCCTGTCTAGTCTTCTCAAGTGAAGGAATTTAATAAATGGAACAAGGAAAATCAGTGTGGATCCTCTAAAAATTATAACATCACAATAAATACTTCCAAATTTGAATTATTCGAATGGTTCTCATACATCGCAGAACATTTCAGATCATATTGTACTTGCTAACAGAAAACCAGACAAGTAGTTGTTTAATAGAATGGCTGATGCTGTGGCCAAAAGGATTTTTCTAATTAATATATAGTCACAGGACATCTTTTAAATTTCCTATTTCTTAATACAAAGGGAGGCTACAATATTTAAAATAAGCTGAGCAGGAAGAGGTGAAAACTGCCCAGAGGAAGCGACACCCTGTGTTTACACAACTCTTGCGAGTGTCCTTATTTCCCTTTGGTGGCCACACAACGCCCCAGCCCCTTGCCCATCACTGGCGTACGTACATCATACCCGGTCCAAACACGCAGGCTAGCAAGAGCAGAAGGAGGACACACGGCAGGGAAGGAGTGCCTTTGGTCTAAAGGGCATTGCACTTCACTTCAGGACAGTTTGATTTGAAATAAGTCCGACTAGAATTTGCAGATGGCTGTTTCTTGCTGTAGCTTTCAAAGTGCTGTAAATTTGGTTTTTTTACATCTGCAGTACTGGCCTCTCTTGCCGAACACTCAAACAGCAAACAAGAACCTAAATCGGCTCTCTGGAAAAAGAGAGAAAGCAAAGCTAAACTAGCCTAAGTCTTGAAAAAGCTGAGGAAGACTGATAAATCGCACCCTTGTTCACTAATTTCATATCCCAGTGAAAACCCCATCCATTTTAAATACTCAGAAGGTGTAAAATTATTTTCAGAGGGAATCTTGCTTTTTTGTCAAGTAACACCTCGGCTCGGTCTGATCTGTAAGTGCCCCGCTCAAATTCTCATTCATATACACAATATCAGACAGCATTGTGTCTTAAGATTATTAGGCTATGCTGAATATTAATTTAGCCCTGTGCTTACAAAATGACTAACTCAATCAGTGAATTTATTGGAGACATATTTAAGAAGGGGTATTTATGGATTAGGCGCAGATTTTAGAAATGAAATGGGAGACAATCTAACAAATCTATCAGGAATAAGATCAACAACTTAAAGTTTAAACCAATCATCTTGAGTATATATTTGAACTTGGATATGCAGATGTGGTGCACAAGTCCCAATGGTTCAGCAATACACTCAAAGGATCAACAGCCCTATAGACAGCTAAATTACTCGGAAAGCCAGGGAATTTATCAAACATGAATTTCAAAGTGGATTCTAGCCTGCAGGAAAAAATGGAAGTGCCCATTAATGTACATACAAAATAAATGTTGTCTGCAAGCTCATTCAACTATTTATTTTTGACACAGAACTGGCTAAAGATTTTTAATTTACATAAAAAGGTACAAAGACTGTAACCCCTTTGATGGAAGAGATGGGAATAAATATCATGCAAAAGAGGTTTTGTTTGTTTTTTAAAGAAGCACTAACAACCTCACAGGTACAACACAAAGGAATCATTTACGCTGTTTCACATCTATTAGTGCATTATTTATAACTAACTCCAATTTGAGAATGTTAGCATTAAATATGTTTCTCACATGTAGAGGAAATTCTTACAAACTGATCATATATTATAGATGAAAATTGTAACAGCTACACTGAAACTAGTTAAAGCAGACACGTCTGAATTGAATGAACACCGAAGTGTGCTGGAGCCCTTGCTAAGTTAGGTGCTGCCTAGCTCCTAACCTAAGTGTTTATTTTACTGACCAAACCAAAAAAAAAAAGAAGTTAAATTCATGTATTCTTGACAGATCATTTATCAAAAAGATTTGGTTTTCATAATGAAATATTTCACAGCCAAGATTAAAAAAAAATATAAACCATTGAATCATCCACAGGCCCTTCAGAACCAAGACCTTGCTTTGTCTCTGTAGAGGGAGGGGCTGAGCATCATTTATAACAGAATAAATTACACATAAATTATATATTATAAACTTAGAGTTACATATTTTTAAATAAAATATATCTTTCACCCCTAAATGAAATAATCTTAAATCCTCCTAACAATTTTAAGATGTGACCTACTGCCCAACACAAACTTGGCAAAATTGGCATTCGGAAGAAAATATCCCTCTTTCAAAAGAAACTCATTAACTATGCTGTAATTCATGGGATTTATACCTTCAGTCTTGTGACTCAGGGAGTTTTTTTAAAGCCTCAGACTACTTGAACCAAGTTGCTATGTCTGTCTCTCAGCTTTTACTAAGGTTTAAATTAAGTCCTTAACTTTTTCAGAACCAAAAAAACAGATTAAGAGTACTTACTATTCTTAATAATATCAGATTTCACACTTGATTTTTAAAGACTTGTGACTGACAATACTGTGTTTCATAAAAGCTGAATAGCACATAGGATTTTTAATTCACATTAAAAAAATACTCCTTCCCTTCAAAATAAGATCCATTGGCAAAGATCTGCTTGGAGAGCCTGCTGTTGCATTCACCAGCCTAAAGCTCACACATGTGAACAAAGACTAACATAAAACTTCACAAAACAGTATTTCAGCATCACCAAGTTGTTGAGCTACCCCATTATTTTTAGTAATTTGGCTATAATAGAATCATAGACTCATAGAATTGTTAGAGTTGGAAGGGACCTTGAAGACCATCCAGTGCCACCCCCCTGCCATGGGCAGGGACACCTCCCACCAGCCCAGGGTGCTCCCAGCCCCGTCCAACCCGGCCTTGGACACCTCCAGGGATGGGGCAGCCACAGCTTCTCGGGGCAGCCTGGGCCAGGGGCTCACCACCCTCACAGGGAAAAATTTCTTCCTCATATCTCATCTAAATCTCCCCTCTTCCAGTTTGAAGCCATTCCCCCTCGTCCTATCACTACACACCCTTGTAAAAAGTCCTTCCCCATCTCTTCTGTAGGCCCCCTGTGGGTGCTGGAATACATAAATGGTGTTGCATATTAAAGCATGCCTGCGCGGCACAGCGGGACAAAGTATGGACAAACTCAAGACAGAGGGGGCAGGAGGCAGTGAAATCATGTCAGCACATCCCTCACGGTGGGCAGCTGAGACCTCTAACACTAACTACCGAGGAAGGCATAAGTGAGAAACACTTTATTCCTTTTTCAGTTCAAAATTTAAACACTAAGTAATTCCAATTCTGCAACATGTTTATCACTAAACAGTAGCCCTATTCTCCAACTGCGCTTAAACTGAGTAAAAGTAGAAGTAAGGAGATCATAGAATCACAGAATGGTTTGGGTTGGAAGGGACCTTAAAGCTCATCCAGTTCCAACCCCCCTGCCATGGGCAGGGACGCCTTCTGCTAGACCAGGTTGTTCCAAGCCCCAAAAGAGATGAATTATAGCAGCTATCCTACAAACCAGCCTGCATGAGAAAACTCCCGTGGTGTGTGCAGACCGCTCTGCAAGACATTACAAGCTGCAGCCACCTCCACTCTATGCAAGGGGATTTTATCTGAATTTAAAGAAAAAAATCACACAAGGGACACTCGTGATTTATTCAGTTTCCTCATAAACAAGAGGACGTTTGCTTGCATGTTAGAGTTTTCAACATATTGGAAGACATTTGTATATGGGACCTGAGACAGAGAAAAAATGCTTTATTGCTTTATAATACATCACACATGATAAATATTTGTTTAACAAAGCCTGTATGAACTTCATGCATTAATCAAAATTGAATGTGGCATGAGTTGTATGATTAACTCAAAAGTCCTATTCCAAATTATAAATAAACTAATATTAACCTTGTGTGTTCATTAATAATGCAAGTTCTCAATAGTTCACAAATACAACTGATACAGTTAATTGAAGGATCGCATTTTTAAAATCTTCATAATTGGACTTTCAATATTCCATCCATTCAGGATCCAAACTAATAAAAAGCTCGTTCCAGGTGCTCTCCAAATTGAAGGCCGTCACTTCTCTTCAGTAGCCTCTTGATGCACTTGCAGAAGCACTGAAGACAAATGTGATGTTAACACGGAAATAAACATCGTTACCTGTTCTTAAGGGAGGACTTTACTTCAAAAGCAAAGTAAAACAAAGATTTCACCTTCACCAACTTTTGAGAAACTCAATCTGGTAGTCTGTAGCCTTAAAACCAATATGGTTTTTACCTAAGAAGCATCGTGGAATCAAACTGCAAAACAGTATCAATATCTTCTTATATTAACTTTGTACATTACCTGTGTGTCCTGAGAGCTCAGCCGTCTATCCTCCTTTTAAAAAAAAAGAAAAAAAAAAACCCCACAAACACAAAAAAAACCCCACAAAACCCCTCCAAAAAAAAACACCAAAAAACCCCAAACCCACAGCTTTTACTCATAAACTTCTTGGAACAGAAGCAGGGGAGTGTTTCTGCCCACCAGCACCCACCAGTGGCCCAGGAGCCAGAGCGGCCGGAGGAGCATCCCTGGGCAGCGTGGTCCATGCGCAGGGCGAGGGCTGGCAGCGGGGAAGGTGCTTTTTTACCTCCCTAAGCCAGCATTTATCCAATTAGGAGAATGAACATCATCACCAACTCCTCTGAGACTGGGTAATAAACCTGCATCAGTACTGAAGTGGGCCAGACTCGGAGAAGTGATTTTGAACATACTGTACCTCCAAACCGCGCAGACGACTGAGGTTTCAGGGCCAGGGGAGTCTCCGGGTTTTCACTGCAAATATTCACCTACGCACTACACCAAATCTTCTCTGCCCACTCCTCTCTGAAGTACGACTTGGTAAAAAATGCCAATGAACAATTTTGGCCAAAATGATTGCTTTTGAGCCAAACTCTCTGGTTATTCTGTACTTGAATCCAAGTGCATGACTGGTTATGAAAGCCTACATGCAACCTATCGTCAACCAGTGCCTTTGTGCTTGCAAAGTGTGAGCTAATCACACCTACAAATTCAAACATTCAGCATTCACTCGCCACAAAAGAAACTGAATATTTGCTTTGAATTTGGTTTGGTTTTTTTTCCCAACAAATATTCCTGACAATAAACCCTTTCATTAAACACTGGTTAAAAAAAAAAAAAAAAAGGTTAGTATAAAGTGAGCAAGCACATTGCCAAAACAAATGTGTTTTAAAATCTGAGCAAATACCAATGGAAAGTGCTTGTGTGTCAGATGCTGCCCAAGTTTTGTCTATACGCAGTTGGTATATGAACATGTATGTATATGCACGGCATTTTTTGCATCTACTGTCTTTAATGCACTAGCTGTATGAAAGTTATCATACCCATCAGTATCCAGAATAGAAGCAGAAACACAAGTAAATGACATCCTTACTACACCATATTTTATGCCTTGTTTTTATTTCCTTTACTTGCCTTTCAGTGTAAACAGTAGATGTTGTTATAAGAGGTCAGTTTTATATGCTGGTTCACCACTGAACTGTTTAGGTTTAAAATGACACTACTGTTTAAGACCCAGTAATTTTCAGAACATATGATTTACTGCTCTGGCACTCTATAAGCCTCATTTCATACCTCCAAGAATGAACTAGTCAAAGTGTTAAATAAACATGAAGTATAAGGCTTGTTTTCTTTCCAAAAGTGCAAGCACTGTGTTACTCTAATGATTAAATATTGTTTAAATATACAACTGAGTGACTAGTTTCACAGTCGATTCTTTCCCTGTGCTTCATTTTATGTATTAATTATTTTGTGTTCAGACAAAGGCTTTAATTAAGAAGCATAAAGAGTTTCTGAAGAGTGAAGAAGTAATGGTTTCATCTGCATTAAACTGATTATAAACAGTTACATTTCTGAAGAAAAAAAAAGGCATCAGGGGGAAAAAAAAAAAAAAAAAAAAGAAGGAAAAAAAATCTTAACTAAGCCTGAATCCGTTAGAGGTGAAAGGACCTCATCCCATCCCACACTCCAGCACACGCCTACAGAGGGCCCAGGTCAAAGCAACCCCGTTTACTGATACCAGCAGCAGTGCCCCGAGCTGAAGGCACACACGCCACCCCAAAAACCTTCAATATGTAGAAATGTAAGCAGTGACCGGGGGTGTGCGGAGGCAGCGGTGCATCCCATGCCCCCATTCTTGCAGCCCCACTGCCAGGATCCCCACTCATCCTCAAGGTGTTTCATAGCCAACAGCCTTCGGATGACTTTTAAAACTCAGTATATTTAGCAAAGTATCATCAGCTGTGACACTCCCAAGACAAAGACGAAATCCTGTTACCTCACTGTGATTCTGTGAATCTTGAAATAAAAAAATCACCGATGGGAACAGAGTACTATGCTAAGACCCTTGGACTGACAAATTTTTAGAAGCAATTTTAAGCAGGAGATTAGTAAAACTTTTTAATGCAAAGTAATACAGGTCATTAAATCCAACAGAAAGGTCTGTGCCACAGCAACATCCTCTCACAAACATTAGCTCAATCGGCAAGAAGAAAACCCCAAGAGGTGCCAACATGACATCTTCAGTGGAACCCGTCCTTCAGCGAAAGGGTTCGAAGCTTGTGCTTTCCATGCTTCTAAACGCAGGATTTTGAGAAAACATATTTTTTTATGGCCATGTGAAAAAAAAAAAAGAAAAAAAAAGAAAAAACCACTAGGGGAGGAAGAAAAAAAGTGCTGAAATGCCAAAAAAGAAGGTATCTTTAATTTTAAGTACAAGAAAACGTGTTCGCTCTGGGTTTTGTCATTGCAGGCTTGATATCAAACTTACTCGAGTTGTTGGAAGTCCTTCCACTGACTATAAAGCACTTGGCATCAAAGCCTGTTTCTGGAAATTAAAATTACACATGTAAAGTCATAGTACATTATAGCCCGATGTTAACGGTGACTTAAATTCCCTCATCTACAACCCCGTTCCCAGATGCTTATAAATTTGCCAAGCCTCATCTCAGACCGAACAACCTCCTTTCTGGACGATGCCTTTGACAGGCGGAATTTATTGGAGGTTTTGCCTTTCGCATCGATCAGCGGAGTTTCCAATCAGGACGGCTCCTGCCTGCCAGCACCAGCCGCCTCCCACACGGGAGGATCCTTGAGCTGGTCAAGGAAAAAGCTTCCAGAGTGGAAAGTAGGACTTGAAATTTGGCAGAAAAATGGCCTGTTGTGGTTTGCGTTGCGGACTGCCAGGGATTCTTCACCTGCATCGCATTGGGACCGAAGGTGGGATGCAGCATCTGCCCACACAGGATTGCAATATCTATGGAGGTTCTTCTTCCTCAGGCTTCTGTCTTGGTGGTCTTAAATCAGACCCTTAACGTCATTTGAATGTAGGGGGGATTTCTGCTGTTTAATATCACTATACCTTTTACTAACAGTCACGTCCTCCAGCTCTGACACCACTGAAGATAGAAGATCTGTAGGGAAATGTAGAATCAAGAGCCATAAGACACTGGGTTACAGTTCAGGAGAATTTGCAATTTAAGTATACGATGACTGAAGAAAGATGTAGATGCGTTGTGAAACGTATCTTTTATCCAATCCATCTGCAGGCTGTTTAATTAAAGCCACCAACATTCTGAGGGGGGAAAAAAAAAGTGTAAAACACAATTATCAAGTGAGAGCTTCCTTATGTTAATGGGGTTTATAACCCACGCCATTCTCCAACCATTAAAAATAAATGGATAAATAAATAAATAAGAAAAAGAGGGGCCTTTTATTTTTGCCGTAGCAAGCGCGCCAGTGTGCATGCAGCCCACAACCCGGCTCAGCGAGCACAAGCACCGGCTTGTGGCTTGAATCTTCCCCTTGACAAAGCCCTGGGCTGTCAGCCTGAGGTGGTGGGATCTACAGGGGTGCCAAATACTTTCTCATGTAAAAGTGCAGATAATTACATGAGAAAAATGGAAAAAAATCCTATCAATAAGTTATTCCCTGTTTTTGATTATGTTGAAGCATCGGGAAGAAAACAGAGTATTCCCACCCAACCCTCATTTTTCAGGAAGAAGCATCGGAAAAATAAATAGGAGAAAACTGCACCATAGGATGCACCGAGTGCTGGAGATGTTATCCCACGTTAGAAAAATATTGGAGGGAACTTTTAAGTGCCCTACCTGATGCAATAAAAATACCAATACAGTATGTCCTAAACTTTGTATTTTTCATTTAACAAAAGACACTGCCACAGATAAATATCAGAACAGAATTGTTAATGCTGCACTATTGGCAGCTAAAAACAGATCACTGTAGACTGGAAGACTGAACAACTGTCAACTGGTAATAAATGGATGGCTCAGCCTAAGGATTTACTGCCAATGGGGGGAAAAAGGAGAGCTATGTGAACAGAAATAAACTGAAAGAATTGAAGAAAACACAAAATTTCTTGCAGGCTTCCTTCAAAATACAAATTGGTTGGCAGCAGCCAGGGGAAAGAAGAAGAAACCCCTAATAACCTGAAGAAAGCCGCTGGGCTCCTCCTCTGCCCAGACCCCCGCGCTGTAGCAATACCCATCGGCAAGATTTCCCAAATAATAATAAAAATTTTAAAAAATCTTTTTTTTTTTTTTTCCAGATAACATCGGTTTAACCTGTATGTGTCCAAGCAGAGACACAGCTCTTCTGTCTTAACCACCACAGGCAGAGATGTGCAGGCAAATATCTGGCACAGGCGTGCAGGAGAACGGGCTAACTCACAGACACACCAACACACGCTGCCGGGGCTGGTCGCCCCCAGGCACGGGCTTTGCCCTCCTCTGCGCCCCTCAGGCCTTGAGGTGCAAGGCTTTAATTGGATTTAAGGACTTCTTCAACTCTTCAAAAGGCTCACGTTTTTTTGTTGGCACTGAAAGAGTCTGTTGGGATGTCCTGAGCTTCTCCCGTTGCGTGACGGCACCTTTAAAAAGAGGGTTGAGAAATCATGTATAGAAATACTGATGGTCTTTCCTTGGCTAGTCTTGCCATTTCACGGCTTATTACTTTTTCTTAATATAAAGATACGCATATAGACATGTTGAATACACATATATGCATATAATTATACACGTATTAAGAAAACACACATCAAGTGCTCATGGCCACGGAGCTGCCCTGCCCGAGCTGTGCTGCTGTGGGATGGAGAGAGGAGCACCTCTCCCCTGATGAGCACTAAAATGCAGAGGCCTCATAGTAAGTTTGAAAATACTAAACACTGAAGCAGCTTCTCAAGATTAACTTTTGACGTCCCGAGTTGTTCCTCTGTCGTGGCGAGGGCCGTGCCTTGCTGGCGCAATGGTGGCTCACACGGCTCTGCAGGACTGAGCGAGGGATTTATCCCCAGCGGAGACGCCACTCAATGCTGTTTGTACTGGAAGCTAGATTTGTGGGCATATGACAACTGTATTTTTCAATATTATTTTAGAAAAAGTATCTAAATCGTCTGGAGATATGACACTGCAGAGCTGGACCCAATTCTCCACTTGCGTACACAGGGGTGTAATCGATAGAGGAACATAAAATTGATATGAGGCGTCTTATTTTCCTAGAGCATTAAGCAGACCTACCAGGTACAAATTTTTGTGTGGCACATTATTGATCTTCACACACCAAATATTACTAATTTTAGGACAAGACAGACAGCTGTACAGCAGTCTGTCATGGTTAGAGGTACCAGCCTGAACTGAAGTCCCAGCGGAGAGGACCAGTCTGTACGGAGGGTCTGGAGCAGCACTAACAAGCCCTGCTAACTCTACTTAGGAAAAAAAAAAAAATCATCAAAATGAAGAAAAAGTTACCCAGCAAACTGAAAGATATGAACCTGATAATTACTTGGAACCAAATTAATATCAGGATGGCTGCCATTATTCTCTGAGGACGACCATTTCATCTATTGTGCAGGTGTACCCTCCAAGAGTGGATCACGCTGATGAAAGACTGCAAGAATTTCAATGACACCTTGAGGGATCTTATGAATAAAATATCAAAAATGGACATCTCCTTTGTATAGGGAGATTTTAATGCAAAAACTGTAACAGGTTTATAAGTTACACCAAGAAAATAAGGAAGGTTTATTCTCTCTTTGGCTGAAGACAGACAGATATTGCCAAGTCAAAGTTTTTCATAACCACAAGAGACTTTTCTTTCAAAAGCTCGCGTTACCTGTGTGCTGGACTCTTATCTAAGCAGATTAACTACACAGTCATAAACAAACAAAACTAAGAAGTGACCCTTTCTCCTCCAAGGCCTGAAAATCAGAAAGCATGCATGAGCGTGTTTGGGTGCAGGATCAATCAAATCTCCACTCTTTCACCGGGCACTTTCCAGAAACAGGCAACAGGGAGCAAAAACTGGATTTAATGACCTTTAAGGAATATTAGCCTTGTTCTGAAGGAAGGAGAAAACAGTGATCAAGGAGAACAAACCTATAAAATTCTATACCCAAATTAATATTAAAGCCATTAACCTGGCTGAGATAGACCTTTTCCATGCCCTAGATTTCATCTGTGTATGATGCACATCACTTTGGATGTGCCTGATGGTTTGGGGCAGTGAGCACCTACAGACGCCCCAGTGTTTCCATTCAGTAAGGGATGGTAAAAGGAAGGGGTGTGCTGATGGGGGCCAGGACAGAGCAGGTACAGCTGGACAGTGAGGGGGGTGAGTGGTTGGCCAAGGGGAGAGGTGGTGAGGAAGATGACTTCAGGGATTTTTTGGGTTGGTGGGGAGAGTGCAGCCAGGCTGGAGAGGGTGGCTCCACAGACATCAAGGCAGGACAGGAGCGGTGTAGGGAAGGATG